>VIAB01006259.1:39509-59173 GCA_009801035.1 Oophaga pumilio
GTTCCCTTTATTTTTTTGAGCAGTGTACATATATATATTTGTCACCAGAGCGCAGCCGTCTCCTCCACCTCTTCCTCGCTTTGTATGTGTGGCTGTAAGACAACTGACTGCAGCCGAAGCCTCCGCGCTGTTGCCTGTTCACAGAAGGACAATACATTGTTAAGTAATGCCCCCTTGCAAGAGAGGCAGAGCTTAAGTGAGCCACAGCCAAAGTTGTTATATATCACAGGTAACCTTCAAACCCCTTATAAGGGGATGTCCGGTCCAAATCGATGTCTGCAGTCACTCTGTAACTGCAGACTTATGCATCCACCACAGTGCAAGCACTGTGCGCTACCGGGATTCATCGGTTTCTGAGCCGAGACCAGAGGGTATGTATGAGTTATACATACTCTCAGAAAGAGCCCGTCTAGTGGATGTGTCCTCGCTCCATACACATTATACTCTCCATACTCTAGTGATCCGGCCGTTCAGTGGGTGTGGCCATCTAGAGGGCAGGGCCTCACTCTGCACAAGTGTATGGAAGTGAGGCCACGCCCACTGGCCAGGAGTATGTATAACTCATACACATCCTCTGGTCCCTGCTCAGAAACCGGCAAATACCCACAGCGCATAGAGGAAGCGCCGGGGGATTCATAAGTCTGCAGTCACTCTGTGTGACTTATTAATTTGGACCAGATTACCACTTTAAGGTAGAAATACTTAATCCATATGCATGGTGCATATTTCCAGTTAAAAAAAAGTCATTATTTGATATCTGCCACCCCAAGTTCTAAAATAATATTTATTTATTAATTATATTAATAGCTCACATACCTCACAGTGTAAGTAGAAGGTAGAAACATGAATCCCATTTGTAGTATGTCATCAATTGTTATAACAAAGTGACGCTTGTTGCTGCCAGTTTTTTAGAAATATCTCCGTTCCATCTTGCTTTATGACAATCTCCCTCTTCCCCGCAGATATTTATAACATGCCCAACCTATGTACAGGCAAAGACTTGGTGTTACTATAATTTCTAAGTGCAACATGTATTCCCTGGACATGTAAGACACAGTAAGTGTCACACTGGTACCACAATATATGCATAGTTACGCTCAGCCTAAATTGCTATTTTAATCAAACTATTCATGTGAAGAATTAATTAGATACATTAAGGACTGTTTAACATGCGGATCCTGTGTACAAACTGTACCAAGAAACGTCACCTAGGAATTATTATCTTCTACGGCTAAATCAGATGCCATAACAATGCAAACCTCATGTTATGGGAGGATTAAAATTTGTATAACACTTACTTTTCCCTGTTTTTTTCATAATAATTAATTGAAAGTAACTCACAAGGGTTATTCCCATAAAATGCTAACAACATAGTTTAGTGTAAACCATTTCTTGTAGGCACCTATCAAATAGAACGTCTGGTCTGCAGGTTTCATGAAATAGATCTTTAGAAGATGAGATGAGTACGAGTAATTCATTGGAAAATGTTAAGTATAACTGCAATTCATAGAAATAGCTGTTCATTCTGGGTTTAGCAGTCCAGTGGGTGGTCCTGTTGGCCATGTGTCTCAATAAAAAAGCAGGATGTGTCTGAAAGTTGATTTTTATCTCTCTTTTATCAATCCAAGCACCTATCCGACTTTCTTTTCTGTATACTGGGTATAACTCGCATTGTTCTAGAATATATGTTAGTAGCTAAACCAGTAGAATATATCGATTATTCTCTATATTTTCTGTCTGACTTGGATTCAGGCTGCAGTTATCTCTCCTGACTCCCCCATACACATGAACAGTCATTTCAGCCAAGAAGGAGAGTGGCATAAGAAGATGTCAGTGGCTTTTCTCCTTGGATAACAAAAGGGGCTTGGATGTATATATTTAAACTACCGATTCTTCCGTTCTCCAACCTCATCGGTCATTGGAGGTGTGGAGACCCCATACACATTAGGTCTCCGGTCAGTCCCGCCAAAATTGTCAGATTTGGACTAATTCAATCTAAAGTGTATTGTTATCTATGTCAATATACATAGGGCACTAAATGATATATTAATGAAACAAATAGTATATGCCCAGATGTCTATGTACACCAATCGGGATGCTGCCATCCCCATCTCTCATATAGGTCCAAAAAACCTTCATCTGAAGGTCGCAGTCTTCTGCAATTACTAGGCAGACTTTCATTATATATTAATTGGTTTAAATATATTAAAATCATTTATTGTCAATATTCAGAATACCTGATTTTAAAGTCAACAAAGATGTGTTTTTAATAAAGTATTAAATATGTAAGATGGTCCGTGCTTTTCACCCCCATCCAGCACTTAACAACTGAATTCATCCATCCTCGTGCGCTATGTCAGGGTAATGGGTCAGCTTAAAGGTAATGGATGATAAGAAAGACGTACCATACGGGGCCAATATCTTACTTCTGTGTTTCCTGCACATTAGATATGCTCTGATTGGGCATGATGAAAATCTGGATTTTTATGAGTGCAGGCAGCGCACCATCTGTTGTGTTCCTTGGGAAATGGACAACTTTGTCTTAGCTGCAGAGTAACAAGGAATTCATCCGTATAATGATACAGTGTATAAAAAATATCACAGGTTCTAGTAAGGACTACTGATAAGGGCCATATTCCAACAAACTAGGCTAATATATGTGATACAGCTGGAGAATTTCTATAAAGGCCAGGAAAAAACTATTTCACAAACTGCCTCTTACTGGATGTTTTTAGTTCTGGTATTTAGTGTGCCAAAACATTTTTTTTATTTAGGAAATCCACCACTTATTGCCAAGGGCTGTTTTGTATAGAGAAACTTGCCCGAACAGATGGCTCTTTAAAGTCTGATTCATTTCTAATTACCTGCGGTTGGAAAACTCATTATCTGCCATTTCCCTCAAGCCAGATGAACCTCACTCAGGCCGAATACCTGAACATTGAGCTGCGCATTGTTTTATGGGGAGACATGTGCAATTGTGAGTAGTGAAGCAGTACAATGAATACTAATTGTAGGTCAGTGATATTTGTACTGCCACTGCTGAACAGTACGGTCCATCCCTGCCGCTCTTTCTGAGTGTTTTTAGTATATTGATCAGTTATCTGTCTACATTGGACACAATGAACTGAATTATGTCATTTGATAATACAATATTCCTAAAGGCGTACATATTGTGCCCTCCGCCAGAGATGAAAACAAGTAATAAATCAAGCAAACTTATCATTGCATTCAAGGGACACTAAACTTAAAATATTAAGAGCATCCAGGGCCATATGTGCATATGGGAAGAATCACCGTTGATGCTGAGCAATAATGAAATGAATCCATGCTACACAGCACTCAGTGCAATATGTAGATGCATGAATATCGACAGAAAAGTGACACAAAAACTCGTTTATGACCTTTCCTTAAAGGGAACCTGTCACCTTTGAAAACACTATTTACCTGCAGATAAAGGGTTAATCTGCAGGGAAAATAATAGCATTATAATGCAGCCAGCCTCATTACTGAAGGTGCGGCTAATGGGAAAATATAAACTTATTCCCTCACGGGAGCCTCCGGCTTTCAGTCATAGAGGCGGTGCGGGAAGCGATTACAGTCATCTCTTGCTATACTGCAAGTGGTAAGCACTCCCTAGCACATTGATTGACAGCTCGCTCTGCAGTGCATCTGTGTAAAGGGAGCTGACAAAGTATCAGGTTGTGCTTACAACCGACACTCACAGTATGGAGATTGGTGCTGTGAGGGATGACTGTCATCACTTCCTACGCTAGTCCATATCCATATTTGATTTTAGCTCACAGATAATATACTGTATACCCATCGATAAACAGTGTTTGTGTTACTAGCTCTCTCGGTGTAAACGGACATCACAAATCTGATATCAACCCAGTCTAAAGGTAACAATTAGATTAAAGTAGAAGGAACCCTCAAATGGCAGGACCGGACAACTATCTAATTCCCTCCAACACAGACAATTACAGGTGAAAGAAGGATTGGGTGGGCAAATCTCCTATCCTTTTGTTCTCCTGTCACCAAAAGAGATATCTGGCAGCGGCTTTCTCCGTTCGCTGTAAACACTTGAACATGCCGAATGATCATGTGTATGTTCATGAGTCAGGAGAGATAGCTGTCCGTCAAACGAGTATTTAGTCTACAGTCATCTAAGATATATGACCATCTTAAAGTGAACCTGTCACCATGAAAATGGAGTTCAATCTGCAGGCTCCATGGTATAGAGCAGGGGTGAGTTGAGAGTCTTTATATATAGTTTTTAAGAAAAGATTCGGGATAACTGGAATTACCTGGAATTTTCATGTCCAGTGAGCGATCCTATCAGTGACTGACATCTATCTCTCTGTGGACACTTTTACAAAGAAAGCCGTCAGTCACTGATAGGACTGCCTATAGGACCAAAAATCTCAGAAAGAGTAGAGGGTGAAATTATTAAATCACAGGTTATACTGAATATTTTCTGACTCAACTATGTATGAATCTACTCAGTTCCCCCTGCTCTATAAGGCTCCGTGCCCACAATCAGGAATAGCAGCATTTTGGGTGCAGCGTATTTGCACTGTGTCCAGAAAGCCACGTTCTACATTGGAAGCACAGTGGATGGGATTTTGTTAGAATCTATTTAGTTTGACCATCCGCCATCTTGTTGTGGTTTTCTGGCTGCTGGTCTCTTTCCCCTGGTGCTAGGCTTGTCGTTGGTCAGGTGGTTGTATCACCCTTTATTACCCTGTACCTGCCTCCCAGTCCTTGACGAACATCAGTGTTAATCCACTAGAGTTCTGGCTAGGAGCTTTGATAGCTTTGTGTGTTTAACTTTGTGCAGTTTTGGGAACTCTAGTTCTGCTTGCTTAGTCTTTTTGTTTTTCCTTTTGTTTATGCAGCTTCCCCTATTTCCCTGCTAGAAGGTTACCTGTGTTTTGTTCCCAGTCCCTAGATCTTCCAGGGATACCCTTCCCACCAACTTTATGTCTTCTCTTGAGTCTAGACTAGGAAACGTTGGTGGGTCTATTCATAAGGAATAGGTCACCCGCCCCATTGTAGGGATCGAGTCTAGTCCCAGTGCAGGGTCAGCTTCTTCCCCTCCTGTTCTTCCTTAGTTGTAGATCTGTAAAAGATTTATAGAAATCCCGTGCCTAATGTGCTTCTACTTACCACTGCGTAATTTACCGCTGCGGGTTTGCGAGCCGCAGCATGTCAATTTCTGTAGCGGAGACACTAGTCTCCACTGCGGATTTTGACCAATTGAATATCGTTACATGTGGTGAATCCACATGTACTGATAAACAAGTGCGGCGAATAGAACACATCGATTTTTTGCTGCTGTGTCCAAAACATTCCTATTCCTGATCGTGGAGACGTAGCCTATCATGATGCTTGCATTTTCATGGTGACAGGTTCCCTTTAAGAGGAATTCATGCCTTTATCATGCTCAGTCCCAGAATTGGAATGTTTTATTACTGAAGACAGTGGGCATGGTATAAATGACAGTCACCATTTTTAGTAGTAGTAGGAATATTATTCATAATGTCCTTTTTAAATTATATTTGAAATTCCTGAGACAAATGTCTTTTCTTTTCAGATAAGGTAGAATAATCACAACTTTGTTTTCAAAGGGGGATATAAACCTCAGCAAAGTCTAAGTATATCTCCACTGCTCCAGTCCTCACATTTAAACCCAGTGTATATCAGAGATGTAATTATTACAATATGGTTGCTGCGGTTTTTGAGCCCTATTTATGTCAACATTTCTGAGACCCGCACCGATGTCAAGAATAGGGCAGCATCTTGTGAGATAGAAAGGTGGCTACTGATAAGTAGTCCTCTCCATTTATTTTGTATTTTCGGAATTTCTATAGCAATGAATTGAGAGAGAGCATGAATAATTAAATCTAAGGCTAAGGTCTCGTGACCATTTTTTTCTCATCCGAGAGAATTGGGCTGATTATGCACATTATACTGTCATCAAAATTGCTCAGAGTTTGATCAGAGTATAGTCATAGTTTGATCTGATTTTCTCAAATGAGGAGAAGATGGAAAAAAAATTCTCTATCTTCTCTATTCTGTCAGTCCTTGAAAATCAGACTGCATTCAGATGTCATCCAAGTGCAGTCTGATTTTTTCCATGGACTCACTGACTTGCATGGCTGAGTGCGATCCCATAATCAGATCCAATTTGGACATGCTGCTGTTTTTATCCTCCGACTAGCTCGGTGAAAAGGAAAAATAGAACATGCACATGGCTCCATAGAATAACATTGGTCCGAATGCGATACAATGTTTTATTGGATCGCACTCGGACTGAATATGCACTTAGTCACACACTTACCACCATGGCAAAAATAACACATAAGGTACCTACATAAAACATACAGATAACATTTAACGCAATGGATTCACTTTTAATTGTATTTAAAGTTTATGGTCCCTTTAATAATTTATAATTAATAAAATCTTTCTGCAATTTATACTTGTCATGCATGTCATATATTTATTTCAGATATGCAGTTCGAAAACATTTTTTTCAATGATCCTACTCATGAATGAATGCAAATTTAAAGTACCTGAAAGATGATAAAACCTAAAATTCTTTTTAGTTTCGTTGTATTCAATGTATCTCATGGATTTCTTGTATTAATTCATTTTAGTTTTGTTCAGATTACAGAGCAGTGCAATTTTAGATATCACATATCAGGTATCCATCACTCCAGGATTAGGCAGATGTCAGGGAGAGTGAATGTTTGTTTTTGCTGACCTGTAATATGTAATGATGGAATTATGTTACCTTTTTCTTACACCTTACCTACTAAAGGAGGAGTTCCCGCTTGGTAAGTCGCTGATTCCTGACAGATGTTAGGGGTGTTTTTAGAGTGAGGCGCCTGCTAAATCTGGATTTACAGGGGAAATTAAAAACAAAGAATTCAATTAATGAACATATCTGAAAATATCTGTATACTTTATTTTCTGCCTCTCTTTTGCTTACTGCAAATGGGGCTCTTTTGCTTATTTCTTTCTTTCCATTCTATCTTTCTGTTTATTATTTTGCTTGTCCTTTTATTGTATCATATTTAGACTCATTTTTTACTCTTTCAGTAAATTGGGCGAAGGGGTCCAAAATATATAATTTTTTGCTTCCTTTTGACCCCATTTCCTTGGGACTCGTTTCATATTTAGATTCATTTTCACACTCTTAGTAAATCTGGCCGAGGGGTTGTGTTTAATGTGTAGAACAATGAAAGAGCTAAACAAAACGGTGTAATGGCATTCATCAGCTCGGCTAGGAGAAAAGACACCATTTTTGCACTGGTCTCATCTGTCGTGTGCGGCGCAAAACCACTGTGGTAAACAGTGTGCAGATTTGCTTGTCAAGCTACACGTGGGAAAGCTCTCTTATATAAATGAAAGAATACTCACAGAGAACTGCCACATATAGTAGCCAAGGTGCCACCGCCATGTGGCCAAATACCGTGCTGCCATGCTGTTTGCCATGGCTTTTGAACTGATTATTTATAAACTGCTGTTTATCTGCAAACTTGAGCAGCCTTTATGGGATCACTCAGAGTAAAGACATGTGGATCATGCTCCAGAGATCCCATTTTTAAGTGGATTATTTACAGCTGCAGGTAATCTTTCAGGTAATGTCCAAGAAACGAATCAGCCATTAACTTTGTTACTTCTAGAAGAAGTGATTTCAATTATAACTTTATATCACAAATATGTATGTAGGAAACTTCACTTTCCAGGTACTATGTGGAGTGTTGCCTGCTGCCCTCAGGGTCCGAGTTTTTATCAGTAGTACAATGTATAGCTCCAGCAGAGGACCCAAACAGAACAATACAGGCCTGCTCATCGGTATCGGCACCCATGAAGTTTAAGTACATAATGTGGAATATCTCCTGAAAAAAATGAATCAAGTGAAACAGTTTTTTTTCTATAGAGCACTCATTTTAAATGTAAAAGAGCAAATGCTAAACAATAATTTAAAACAAAAAGCAATGGGAGGTAAAAACAGAAAAACCTATAACTTGCTGCGATATTGGTTTTGGCACCCTTTACAGTAAATTAGTATGGAAACACATTTTGACTTGCCTGTGGTAAATCACAAGAATCACCTGAGAATAATTGTAGGTGCCCGTGTGACATGAATTAGACAATGAATGTTGACTTCAGTGTTTTAAAAAAGCCACACAGTAGGCCCTGTTCCTTTGTCACAATGGTGAAGACAAAGGAGCTGACTGAGGACATCAAAACTGCTATTATTAGCAAACACAAGACTTCCGAAGGGTATAAGGCCATGTCCAAAGACCTTGATATCCCAGTTTCAACATTACGTAACGTTATTAAGAAGTTTGCGAAGCATGGAACAGTCAAGAACCTCTCTGGACGTGGGTGAAAGAGGAAAAGTTACAAGAGATGTCTTTGAAGGTTGGTGCGAATGGGGGAAAAAACACAACGTCAAACATTCAAAGATGTGGAGGCCAACCTGGAACAGTCTGGGGTCATGGTTTCAACAAGTACCATACAATGCACACTATACCATTGCTGAAGGAAAGATATAAAAAGGAACCACTGATCTTTGGCAAAGAGTACCTTGACAAACCACAATCCTTCTGGGAAAATGTTCTGTGGACAGATGAAACAGAAATTGAGCATTTTTTGCAATGTATGTTTGTTTACAGAAGGTGCAATGAGGCTAATAAGGAAAAGAACACCCTACCAATGATTAAGCATGGTGGAGGATCCATAATGCTGTGGGGTTGCTTTGCTGCATCTGGTACTGGAGGCCTTTACCGTATCACAGGAATCATGAAATCAGAGAACTATCAAGAGATTTTAGAGCGAAATGTCCTACCTAGTGTAAGAAAACTTGGTTTGAGACAAATATCATGGATCCTCCAGTAAGACAATGACTCAAATGCACACATCCAAAAGTACACAGGAATGGATGAAAAAGAAAAAATGAACTGTTTTAAAATGGTCATCAATGATTCCTGACCTCAATCTCATTGAAAATCTTTGGCATGAACTGAAATCTGCCATTGGGAAAAAGAACCCTGCAAACATTCAAGAAAACATTCAAAGGAAGAGTGGGAGAAAATACCATCTGAGAAGTGCAAGAAGCTTATAGATGGCTACAAGAATTGGCTGGAGGCTGTTATCAATGCCAAAGGGTGTGCAAACAAGTATTAATTAGGGGTGCCCTTATTGCTGCAAATACTGTTTATTCTGTTTCTTCTGTGAAATTTCAACATGTAAGTTGAAAAACAATGTTTTATTGTTGTATTACTCTGGACCACTAATTAAAAAATCCTGAGGATATAACTATGGTACAATTTGTTTCTGAAGATATTGTACATTCTATGAAAAAAATGAAGAGGTGCCAATAATGGTGAGTAGCACTGTATATGTGCACATTGCAGTGCAATAGTTCTATGTATGAGAAAAGCTGCTTGCTGCTTTGGAGATGGTAATGGGCCCCCTATTCTCTCGGGCCCCTGATATCTGAAATATCTCCCCCCTGTATAACCCATAAACAAAGTAAATATTTTAGGAATTATTCAGTGACAAACAGCTAAGCTGTATCAGAAGTGCAGGAATGTGGGTGGACACGTTGTCCATTTTGTTGTGATAGCACTGTATTTACAGTGTGTAATCAATAAGCAGACCGGCCATCATTCTTGCTCTATGTTTATTAGTTTCATAATTAGTCTCCAGTTGCAAATAGATTGTGATTATTATAATCACATTTTATTCTGCTCCATAATGGAATATTAACTAGATACTTCACTTTCCCAATATAGTATATAATACAATTATTGTAAAATATCAAAATATACAACCTTCGAAATACTATACATTTGTAAAATATTCTTAAAGTGCTTTTTGCATGGACAAAGTACATTTTAATGAATCGATCTTGGAATAATAATAAGTTCCACAACTGAATGTGTTAAAAAATTGTTTCTGTGCTGAGATAATCTTATAAATGTGCCCATGCTGTGTGCTGTGTAATGGATGTCTGATGCCTTGATGCAGGAATGTGGTCTGAACATACCACAGCTCCTGGGCAGGGGAGGAAGCAAAAGAGAGTATACAGACAGGATAGTATGGAATACAGATCCAGCTTTTTGTAAGGTAAAAAAAATTCCCTGCTTGTTTAAAAACATGTTTTATCACACAGAAAAAATCAGCTGACCCCCGGCTGTCTTGTCTATATACTCTCTTTTGCTTCCTCCCCTGGCCAGGAGATGTGGTATGATCAAATCATGTTCCCATACTGTATAAAAAGCAAGGTAGAAGTACAGGCTAAAATTTAACTTTTAATAAATGCCTTTTAAAAACGAATTAATCGTTCCAAAATTAACAAACACATATTAACCAATAAGTGTATCCTAACCACCAAAATGTTGTAAACAAACAAAAATTAATAAAACCATCAGTAACACAGACTTGACCTGTTAACACAATGGGATAGATAAAGGATAGATCTGTAAATAGTCCCAGAAAATATCCACAATATTCAATATATCTATGTGATATCAGATAACTATATGTGGCTTTTTCACTTCAAACGTTGCACATCTCAATAAACATAACAGTCTTACCATATGTAGATATCCACTGTAATTTTGTATATGGGGGAGGCTTCTTAAAAATCACCATACATTACCCCAAACCATGTGGACACATATGGCCAAGAGGACTGACAGTCTCCCAACGCGTTTCTCTGGCTAGATCATCAGGGGAGAATTATGCCATTTTTGTCAGCTGTTAGGGTTAAAGTCACCCGCAGAGCTTGTGCAGACTGTTAGACGGGTGCACGTGTCCGAGCCACATGCGTTCTTAAATGCGTTCTTTTGTTCGAAAGTTAAAGTGGAAAAAACATTTCATGAGGGAAGATAAGCGTACTAGCCAAGATTTAAGTGTCCCAGAATCACTACTACCAGATATCAGACTATTATATGGTCTGGCTGACCCTATCCCTGAGCTTACGGGCGAGGGCCCTTTCACTCAACTTAAGCCTAAAAGTATTAAGATGCCTCCACCATCAGGAGACAAATCCACTATTGATGTATTTCTAGAGGTGCTAACTAAAGATCTAGAACTTTTGGGTAAAAAGGTCAAAACACGTTATAATTTATCCAAAATTGAAATGGAGGCTCTTAAATGTCTTGAGAAAGATCCCAATATTGTGATAAAACCTTCAGATAAGGGTGGGAATACGGTTGTGATGAATCTGATGGACTACCGGGATATGTGTCAAAAGATTTTGAAAGACACAATGTTTTATGAGAAAGTATCAAGTAACCCAATGAATGAATCTCTGCATCAACTAAAAGAGATTTTGGATGAAGGTATGGGAATTAACTTGATTGATAAAAATGAATATGACTATCTTTATCCCAGGTTTCCTGTAACAGCAACCTTCTATTGTCTCCCTAAAATTCATAAAGGTTTTTCTCCCTTGAAGGGGAGACCAATAGTCTCAGGGATAGACAATTTGACCCATCATATTGGGATTTATCTGGATGTAATTTTCAAACCTTTTGTTGTCTCGCTGAATTCTTATACAAGAGACACAACAGATCTACTGAGAAAGCTGGATGGGTTGAACATTGAGACAAATTCCATCCTTGTCAGTATTGATGTAGAGGCATTGTATTCCTCCATTGATCATGTGAGTGGCCTATAAGCAGTGGGATTCTATCTTAAAAGGAGGGGCCAACAATGTAGTGACCATAACATCTTTGTACTTAAACTGTTAGAATTTTCTTTGACCAAGAACTTTTTCCTTTTTGACAGTGTATTGTACCACCAGCTCAGGGGCACAGCGATGGGTAATGCATGTGCTCCATCTTACGCTAATTTGCTCCTGGGCTGGTCGGAAGAAACTATTGTATTTAGTGATCTGTATCTTCAGGAATGCGAAAGGATAAGTTTTTGGTCAAGATATATTGACGATGTCTTCATGATATGGAATGGGAGCATTCTAGAATTGGAGACTTTTGTAGCTAAATTGAATGTCAATCAATTAGGACTTTCCTTTACTTTCGAACACCATATGTCTGAATTGCATTTTTTGGATATATACATCAAAAAAATGGGAAATGGAAATATTGAAACAAAGACATTTAGAAAACCTACGTCAACGAATGCTCTATTGAGATGGGAAAGTCACCATCCAACCCCCCTCAAGAAGGGCATCCCAAAGGGGCAGTACATGAGGGTGCGACGTAATTGCTCCTCTGATGGTGATTATCAGGTACAGGCAGCAGATTTGAGGCAGCGATTTCTAAATAGGGGATACCCGGATGGGGTCCTACGCAAAGCATATAATGATACTAAATCCTTGGATAGGACATCACTACTGAATATCAAACAGCCTAAAAATGAATCTCCCACTTGTCGTTTCATCACTACATTCAATTCTGGAGCACAACAGGTTCGCTCAATTCTCCAGAAACATTGGTCAATTCTGCAGATGGATGAGGACATTGGAGATCTAGTGGGAAACTTTCCGCAAATGACCTTTTTGAAAGGTAGATCTATAGGGGATAGAATTGTACATAGCCACTTCAATCCCCAGAAGAAAGAGACATGGCTTACCAGCAATATCAAAGGTTGTTTTAAATGCAGTGGATGTATTGCTTGTCCGGTTTTAGCTACAGGAGGATCATTTACGAGCTGTGTAACGAACAAAACCTATGAAATCCGACACTTCATTAATTGCCGCATCAAGGGTGTTATTTACAAAGCCACTTGCCCATGTAATCTGGAATATGTGGGAAAGACCATTCGAGAATTTAGAAGAAGAATAGGTGAACATTTGCGAGACATAGCCCTGAAGAAAGATACACCTTTAGCCAGACATATGGTTAGCCAACATGAGGGGGAAACAACGGGTCTCAAATTCATTGGCATTGACAAAATAGGAGCACCAAGGAGGGACGGCAATTGGGATAAGAGAATTTTACAGAGTGAAACAAAATGGATTTTTCAGCTGAAAACACAACAGCCTTTGGGTCTTAATGAAATCTTAACATATAGTTGCTTTGTATGAACTGAGATATTCTCCCCTCCCATCATTAACCTCCCCTCCTTGCCCTCTTTCTCTTCCATGTATCCCTTTCCTATTGATGTAATCTCTATTTCCACACTTAATTTAGACTTAAATTAGGGTTTTATAGGGAAATATAGGGTCAGCCGCCGAGGAGTGGGGGCGCCAAATATCGTTTCTTCTTAGGGTGCCAACCTCCACGGTTAGGTAGGGTATACCAGGTCTGATAGGGATGTATAGCCCCAATTTTTTGTTTTTTGTTTCCCCCTCTTACCTTTTCTCCAGTGTCCTCTAACACATCGAGAATGTCAATATTTGTGCCTTACACTCAGATGACCACCAATTCCATTACAAGGAACCTGACAATTGTCTCAGGAGACTTATTTATTTGTTAAAGTTCTTTGACTCTAGCAATGAGCTTTTGAGTCATTATATATGGAACTAATTTAAGAATCCTTACTATCATGTTTGTTCTAGTCGCTGATCTTAAAGAGATTCATTGTCAATTGGGGTTTTTGAAGTAAGTGTATACACTGAATATCTTTAATATATATAGGGGAAAATCAAGTGACATACAACCCGTTGGTTATCATGAATGGATCTACACCATTGTGGTTGAATAAGAAGTCACTTTTCTGCAAAAATTCCCCTATAATAATGATTCTGGTAGCCGTATTAAAACATTGAAGTTTATTTTGGAATTGTTTGGAAAAATGTGCATTTCTTATCAATTTTCTATTTTGATTTATACATTTGAATACATTATGACATATGGTGAGTTTTGATGAATACCCCAAGATTACTATGATTGAACTGATAGTGGTTTCCTGTGGAACCTGTGGAATTTCCCAAGAATTTTGTTAAAAAGATAGATCAGCATTGAAAATATTTAATGATTACACTACATGAAAGAATGGGGTGTTATTATCTTTATATCTGTATTGATGCGATATCTAGAGTGTGACGTCACCTGAGGAGTCACATGAACGCTGAACTTATTGGTATCTCTGATATGACCCGTGCGTTCCATTCATGCGTTCCACATGAAAGCGCATAAGATATTACGTCGCTATGGAGAGCGCATAGGATATGACGTTACTCAGTGACCGCTTTAGCGTTCCATATGGGAACCCATGTGGTTCATATGCGCGCACCCGTCTAACAGTTTGCGTTCCATTTATGCGTTCCAGATGATGAACGCACAGGATATTACGTCGCTATGGAGAGCACACAGGATGTGACGTCACTATGTGACTGCTTTAGCGTTCTATTTAAGAACGCATGTGGCTCGGACACGTGCACCCGTCTAACAGTCTGCACAAGCTCTGCGGGTGACTTTAACCCTAACAGCTGACAAAAATGGCATAATTCTCCCCTGATGATCTAGCCAGAGAAACGCGTTGGGAGACTGTCAGTCCTCTTGGCCATATGTGTCCACATGGTTTGGGGTAATGTATGGTGATTTTTAAGAAGCCTCCCCCATATACAAAATTACAGTGGATATCTACATATGGTAAGACTGTTCTGTTTATTGAGATGTGCAACGTTTGAAGTGAAAAAGGCACATATAGTTATCTGATATCACATAGATATATTGAATATTGTGGATATTTTCTGGGACTATTTACAGATCTATCCTTTATCTATCCCATTGTGTTAACAGGTCAAGTCTGTGTTACTGACGGTTTTATTAATTTTTGTTTGTTTACAACATTTTGGTGGTTAGGATACACTTATTGGTTAATATGTGTTTGTTAATTTTGGAACGATTAATTCGTTTTTAAAAGGCATTTATTAAAAGTTAAATTTTAGCCTGTACTTCTACGTTGCTTTTTATATAATAATTTTGATTGGTAGATCCTTACTAATAATGTTCCCATACTGTCAAACACAGCCATTGCACAGTACATAGCAGGGGCACATACAGTGGCTTGCAAAATAATTACCCCCTTGTTATTTGTTATCCACAACCTGGATTTTTTTTTTGAGGGCTTCCATCAGTTCACGTAAAGAACATGCCTACAACTGTGAACATTTTGTTTTCTCGTTATTGTGAAGCAAACAACAAATAGGACAAAATAACTGAAAACTTCAGTGTGCATAGCTATTCACCCCCCTCAAGTCAGTACTTTGTAGAGCCTTCTTCTGTGGCAATTACAGTTGCAAGTTGCTTTGGATAAGTCTCTATGAGCTTTCCACATCTTGCTACTGGAATTTTTGCCAATTCTTCAAGGCAAAACTGCTTCTGCTCCTTCAAGTTAGATGGTTTCCTCTCGTGAACATCAATCTTCAAGTCAAACCACAGATTATGAACTGGAGAAAGGTATAGGCTTTGACTAGGTCACTCCAAAGCATTTACACGTTTCCCCTTAAACCACTTGAGTGTTTCATTAGCAGTATGCTTTGGGTCATTGTCTTGTTGGAAGGTGAACCTCCATGCTAGTCTCAAATCACTGACAGACTGAAACAGGTTTTCTTAAGAATGTCCCTGTATTTCACACTATCCATGTTCTCCTCGACTTGGACCATTTTGCCTGTCTCTGCTGCTGAAAAACATCCACACAGCATTATGCTGCTACCACCATGTTTCACTGTTGGGATGGTGTTCTTTGGGTGATAAGCTGTGTTGGTTTGCCATCAGACATAGTATTTACCTTAGTGGCTGAAAATTTTAGTATCATCTGACCACAGCACCTTCCTCCATACATGTGGGGAGTCTCCCACATGTCTTTTGGCAAACTCAAAATGAGCCTTTCAATTTTTGTGTGTAAGTAAAGGCTTTCTTCTGACCACTATTTCATAAAGGTCACCTCTATGGAGTGTAGGGCTTATTGTGGTCATATGGACAGATACTCCAGTCTCTGTTTGGGAACTCTGCAGCTCCGACAGGGTTACCAGGGTTACCTGGTCTCTGTGTTGCCTCTCTGACCAGAGCCCTTTTTGCCCAGGTTGAGAGTTTTGGTGGGCAGACCTCTCTTGACAGGTTTGTTACAGTGCCATGTTCTTTCCATTTGATGATAATTGATTTGATTGTGCTCCGGGGGATCATCACAGTTTGAGATATTTTTTTATAACTTCATCCCTGACTTGTACTTCTCAATAACTTTGTCCCTCACTTGTTTGGCTTCATGGTGTTTGGTTAGTGGTGCCTCTTGCGTAGTGGTGTTACAGCCTCTGTGGCCTTGTATATACTGACAGACCATGAGACATTTAGATTGCACACAGGTGGACTTCCTTTCACTAAGCTTGTGACTTATGAAAGTAAATGCTTACACCAGAAAGTTTTAGGGTCTTCGTAGAAAAAGTGGTGAATACATATGCTCATGTAAATTTTTAGTTATTTGATCCCATAAATTTAATTTATGCCTATATTTTTCTCACCTACACTACTTAGTGCTGATGCATCACACACAAATGGGTTTACAAAAATATTTAAACACAGGTTGTAATGTAAAAAAATAGGTAAAAAGCCAAGGGGGTAAATACTTTGGCAAGAGGACCCTCACGAGGTACCAAATAATATAGACCTCCTGAGTCCTGACGTGCTAGAGCCTGGATGCAACTGTTACACCATTTGGCTACATCCCTACTAAAATTAATTCCTACGATTCTTGTTTTTTTTATGTTTATCCTATTGGACAACCCCTTATTAATGGCCACAGCATGTTACTTGAATTAAAAAAATCTATCCTTACCTCCTGGATTGGTACCTCCCCTCCATTTTCCATCCTGTGTCCTAATGTAATCACAGTGTTTTTTCTGTTCATATGAGCATGCAAAGGCTGCCGCTGATCAGCAGCCACTAATTTGCGGCAGTGGTGATGTGACATTATTTATTTCATAAGTCAAGTGTAGGACACAGGGCTGAAAGCAAAGAAGCAGGGCTGGTCTGGGCTGTAGGTAAAGATTTTTTTTAATTTATTCAGTACCCTGGAGCCATTCTTAAGGAGTTGTCTAATAGCCAACCCCTTTACTGTTTTTATTCAGTTATAGAAAGGAAACAAGACCATTTTCTATAATATTTGATTCTAAAAGCAAACGATTCTTAAACCAGTACTGTAGATGTGTATCTATACACAGGGGACAGCCTTGCAGCACTGGGGTCCTGGGTTCAAATCCAACCAGGGACAACATCAGCAAGGAGTTTGTATGTTCTCCCCGTGTTTGTGTGGGTTTCCTCCGGGTACTCTGGTTTCCTCCCACACTCCAAAGACATACTGATTGGGAGTCTAGATTGTGAGCCCCAATGGGGACAGTGATGATAATGTCTGTAAAGAGCTGCAGAATTAATGGCTCTATGTAAGTAAAATAAATATAGCAAAAGATATAGCCCATGGATGTGGCTTGTGTAGGACCTCCATAGGCTAACATGTGCCTCCTCGCATTTCTTCTCAGCTGGACAGTGTGTATAGTGTAGTGTGTAGTGTGATATGACCAACTTTGAAAATAAGACTGATACTCTGCTGGGACATTTAAATGCTATTTGTAAATGTGGCCATCTATTGATGTGCATGGCAGCGTGACAAAATATTCTGAATATATAAAATTAGGAAATGGAGACCATAGAAAAATTTGAAGAAAGCTGAATTGTTTCAATCACATGATCCCTTGATGTGAGAACATCCTTCATTACAAGTCATAAGTAATGTATTGGGTGAATACACATGATTCCATTATTGTCTCTATCTGAATATAATTCCTGGGACAAAAGAAGACAATGTGTCCTGCTTATATTTTGTGACCATTCTCCTGTCCCTTTTGTTAAAGTGAACCTGGCAGCGTACACATAGTGCCCAAACCACGATCAGCATGTATCAGACACCTGGTATGTTTGACGCTGGGGCATTTCAGAGAATAACATACTTTAAAAGTTGCCGGGAACCAAGCTGCATGAGAGACTAACTGGACAGGAGGGTCCCACCAGCTTCTCCCTGCTCGCTCCCTTTGAGTAACAGGTCTTTCCCTAAAGCCACTGGGGACCCACCTGTCTATGCATCGAATGTCTGATCCATGATTTGGGCAACATGTATCAGCAGTGATCTTCCTTTAAACTGGATCCTCAGCTTTAAATAACATATATGAGATCACATAATTCCACATTCTGTCCCATTCGGTTAGCCCATGGATACACTACCCAGTGCGTTATGCGATTAAACTGTGCAAGGTTCTACTGAACAGGTAGATTAGAAAGGTATATAACCAATTTTATATATTGGAAATATGCATGACCCCCTATTCTATCAATATATGAAATAAATGTAATTTAATAGCGCTATATGATTGTACATAATCAATGACAACTGAATGCTTTATTCAGTCGGGACTCGGCAATCCATAATGCTCATCCTTCTGATATTAAAAACAGTATTAGTGATAACAATACAAGGAAATGCTAGAAAATGCTAGAAATACCAGCCAGTTTCATTCCTCTAATAAAGAGCCAGCTTTGTATTATTTGCTCCCTGCTTTCATTTGTTTGGTTTAATCACTGCAACCTTACAGGGTCGCTGCAATCATTTGAAGGCTGTGTTTATCGAACATCACACTAATTGTGACTTTCAGCCGCTGTGTAGGAAGCTTGTAATTACTGTGACCTTGAGCAGATTTCAAGTCATGGCACAGATTTAAATACACAGCTATTAAAAGTGACACATAAATATGGTGAAATCAAACAGTTGTTTGAGCCTTCTCCACAGGACTTGCAAGACCAATTGTACAGCAGCAATGTTTTTAAGAGTCATTGAGGCCAGGCTTGTTATGCATCGGGATTAAAGCACATTTGTACAAATGACTATAGATAGATAAAGTAGTAACTGACTTTCCAAAATAGTGTCTTTTGTGAACTTATTGTTGGTATCACCTCTCTTAAGGTATGTCAGAAAAAATGATAGAATGATGGATAAAAAAGTAGTGGGTAGCACTAAGTAGAACATTCCATGCAAAAAATGTCTGCATGCATTGGCCCGTGTTAACAAAAAGCGATGTTTCAGCTCAAGAAAAAGTGAGCCTTTCTCAAGCCTGATATGCTGCCATTGGTCCACATTGGTCAGAACACACTGAATCAAAGCAATGCATATATATCAATAAGTACTTTTGTATAAGTATATCAGTAGTGATGTATATGTGCATATGTGGCGCCCCTGAGGGTCTAGTCACCACAGAGGTACTGCACCTCATCCAGAGGTGTGATATCCCACTCTCAGGTAAGGAGGGCGCACTACCCAGGACTCTAACACTTTCAACCAACACACACCATTTCAGTCAGGGCACCTGGGCGTACCCTTTGGTAGGAGCGCCTCATCCCAGGCTGGGTAGGAAAGGGTGTTGGGGTGTGGGTGGAGAAGGGGAGGAGCTTGAGAATCGGGAAGAGAGTAGTGGTCTGTGAGACCAAATAGAACGTGAGGAGACGAAGAAGGAGTGCAGTAGAGGAGCTGCAAAGAGAATTGTGAGGGGAGTCTGACGGAAGCTCCCGGGAGGACAGCAGGGGTCCTAGGGACACGGGAAGTCTCGAAGCCACCTGTGGGGCACATATCCAGAAGTGGTAGGACCTTGTTGCAGTAGGGGAACCGGCCCCCAAGACTAGTGGAGGACTACA
>VIAB01006259.1:96720-108749 GCA_009801035.1 Oophaga pumilio
GTCTGATTTTCATCCGTTTTCAGCACCAGTGAGTATGAGGCCTTAGGGTGAACACCCATGCTGCAGGTTTTGTTGCAAAAATATTTAGACTTGAGAGGTTTTGTTGCAGAAATTTCTGCAACTGAAAGTAGTTTCCATTAATCTAAATGAACTCATTGTATGAATTTAC
This sequence comes from Oophaga pumilio, assembly GCA_009801035.1. Lineage (NCBI taxonomy): Eukaryota > Metazoa > Chordata > Amphibia > Anura > Dendrobatidae > Oophaga > Oophaga pumilio. Next base: position 96,890 of record VIAB01006259.1, read on the forward strand.
CCTTGAAGTGGCATCATAGGGTCTGATATAGATAACTTTCTTCATAGCAACAATTTTTGTAGCTGCTCACAATGCCGAAGAAACGTTTGAAAACCACGTGGCATGGCAATTATCAATATCTAACGATAGAGTGCACATGGGGCAGGTCACACCCATTGCACACCTTCTCCCTGCTTTGTAACCAGGTCTACAATGACATTTATCATCTTTTTATATAAAAACAGCCTCGGTTCTGCCATAGTTCTGGCAAATCTACCATTATGTGCTCTTTGAAAATCACACAGAGCAAAGAACATTCATGCCTCCATGCCCTATCATTCCGCTTGTAGTTAATCTAAACATTCATCATCCTGACAGTGTACATGTTTATCAGCTCTGCCTTCGGTACAAGCAGTAATTAATTAATGTTTCGTGACCTTGTATAAGTCTATTGTTCAGCTTAACTCTAACCAGAGCCATACTGAGCACAAGTCAATTATCAGCTTTAACTCTGTGCTGGCTGAGTTTACCCAGAAAGTATGAATTATTTATGATTCCTACATGTGCAAAAAAAAGAAGCTGCAGCTGTAAGAGATAACTATTATTTTTTGATATTACCCCTCATTCTTGATAGAGATATTGGATATCAATCAAATAGACATGATTGTCATCTACATGATTCCTACTGTATAACTCCTTTCACCGGATATCATCACATCACAACACATTATCTTATGTGTGGTGATCCACTCATTATTTCTGAGCTGCTTTCAATTATCTGGCAGGGCTAGCTTTTAAAAATGTCTCTTTATAATGACATGTTTTGTAAAATCAGAGTTAAAAATCAAATAAATAGAAAGGCAATATATGGCATGTTGCGCGAGTATACAGTCATGGCCATGGAAAATTGGGTAAATTTATGAAGGTATTCATTGGAGAGCATTATTTTTTCACTTTCCGACATCCACCCCCTCAATTAATAACATGCTTACCCCTCCAAACCCCTCCCCTCCAAAAAAAAAAATGTATGTGAAAATTTTTGATGAATGTCAAGTATATGCAGTCTTCACACACAACAAGGTATCTGCTTTTTTAACTTGAATTTTCACTCAAGTGTATGCGCTAAAATTGTCAAAATTGTCTATTCCATAGATATTTCAGTCATTTCGTTGATTGCACATTTACAATTGCCATGTAGACTGTACCTTAAGTTGGCCGTACACACCAGATTGCCATGTGCCATGTTTCCCAATTTCCCCATACACATGTAGGCTGAGTATACATGTACTCTGAATGGAGGGAGATGAGTAAGGCAATGCCAGGTAACTCAGGTGATGACTAATATCTAGATAGAAGAAATCGACCAGGTGTAGGGAGGTGCCCATACACATTAGACGGTAGGTCAATCCCACTGAAATCAGCAGGACTACCTAACCACAATGTTCATGAGGGCCTTTATAGTAAACATATTTTGTTATTTCTCATCCCTGTTAACCAATAAGGTTAGTTGAAAAATAATAAGATGTCAAATGCAAAGCTCTATTGTACCTGCCAAAGTATTGTTGTCCAAAAGGAACAAAGCACTGTTGACTTAAAGAGGATGTCCACTACTTTCACACTGATGACCTATCCTTGACATCCGCCAATCAGCTGTCATAGGTGACGGCGGCAGCGGACGCCAGCTAGAATTTCCCACTTGCCGAGCTGCTCTGTCTATTTGTAGTGGCTGCCGTAGGGTACTACACTACTGATTTGAATAGGATGCGGATGTACAATACCAAGCCCCGGTTACTACAGGTAGACAGAGCAGCTCGGTGAGTGAGTAATTCCGGCTGGAGGCCCCCGCCGCTGACACCATTAACAACTGATCGGCGGGGGTCCAAGTGTCAGACCCCAGCAGATCAGACATTGATAACCTATCGACCTTATCCTAAGGATAGGTCATCAATGAAAAAGTAGTGGACATCCTTCTCTAAGAAATTAATTTTCGTTTTAATGGCCTAGCAATAACTATACCGTAGAGGTTTGGCCCAACCTCAAATTTCTGTTCTCCACATGCAGCTTTACAATGCATTTTTTTAACCCAGTGTCAAAAGTGGATCATCAACCAAGGAAAATTACATTTTATGGGAAGGATTCTACTTCCTTGGTATTAAAGCACCATTCATTTTGGCTTTAAAGAGAACCTGTCAGCTAATACATGCTGCTCTAACCGCGGGTTGCATGAGTCAGCCATTGGCTGTTCAATCACAGCTATGTATGCTTGTCTCTGAAACGCCACCGTGAACCGAGCCTCGCTATTGACTAGTCGTAAAGGCGGATCTCCGGTGGCTCCTCCCCGCCCGCTGACAGTATCTGGCAAGCCTCTACCTCTAAGTGCACACAGACAAGCAGCATTTCAGAGACAAACATACATGGCTGTGATCGTATAACGAGTGCCTGATACATGCCGCCCACGGCGTGAGCAGCATGTTTCAGATAAAAGGTTCCCTTTAAGAAAATCTGAATCATAGCGCTACATCAAAATGGTCCATGGAAAGCACTGTAATAGATTGTGGGAATCTTCAGTCCTAAAATTGCGTTGATTTTGCATCTTTTAGCCACAATGACTCTGTACCGCTGTAGTCTTTTCACTGTTTTTCTGCATAATCACTTTATATTTACAGCTGTTTCCCTGCAAATGTAATTGATTGTGCAGGGAAAGAGTGAAAAGACCGCAGTGGTATGGGACTGTTATGGCTGCAAACCGTAAAAATTGTGCAATGTGTGAATGCCCCCCAAACTAATTTTTTGTCTAACTACAAAAGCTTCTAGTCATGTTTTAAATCAGGGGTGGGGAACCTCAGGCCCCAGGGCCATTTACAGACCCTCGACGAACAAAATCAAGTCCCCCTTAACTCTAGGGCAATGGTGTTACTTTTCAGAATTTATTCCAAATATTTATGTTTTATTTATGTATTTATTTATGTATTTAATGTGATAAATAATATTTTTCATACCCATATTATTCCTTAAAGGGAATCTGTCACCACTTTTTTTGCATATCAAGTAAAAATATGATTGGATTCAGTGTCAACTATGCATTATACCAGTACTTTTCATACCCCTTGACTCCCCACCTTTGATCAATAAATACCTTTTATATTCGTCCCGCGGTGTATGTAAATCTCCTTGGTCCGGTGGGATGGGCGGAGCTTATTGTTCTTATCTACCCCCCTCCTGGTTTGCTCTACGTATTTATTTGGTGTAATTTCTGCGTTCACGTAGATTTAGCGCGCGTGCGCATTCAAATGTCCTCCCGTGCGTACACAGTATGATTTGCCCAACTGTGGGCAAAACATAAAATCATTATTGTGCATGCGCCGGCATATGCCACTATGTTCTATGGCCCGGAAGTATCGCATAGAACGTAATGGCATATGCCGGCGCATGCGCAATAATGATTTTATGTTTTGCCCACAGTTGGGCAGAGCATACTGCGCTCGCGCGGGAGGACATTTGAATGTGCACGCGCGCTAAATCTACGTGAACGCAGAAATTACCGTACACCAAATAAATACGTAGAGCAAACCAGGAGGGGGGGAGATAGGAAAAAATAAGCCCTGCCCATCGGACCGGACTGAGGAGATTTACATACACTGGAATATAAAAGGTATTTATTGATCAAAGGTGGGGAGTCAAGAGGTATGAAAAGAACTGGTATAATGCAGAGTTGACACTGAATCCAATCACATTTTTACTTGATATGTGAAAAAAGTGGTGACAGATTCCCTTTAAAGTTGTGTTGCTTACTTTGGCTCAGAATAGAAAACAATTGTTTAGTGGAGATTCAGATCCGTGCATATGATGGAATATTTGTTTCTGCTCCACATTGTATTATGGGGAAGAACTTTTCACACTTCCTGGGAGAATATAACAGAATCAATAGAATAATATGTTGTATTAAAAATTCCATCCAGTTCTGTTCAGAAATATAATGGATCCACTAGAAATGTAATGTAAACCTTGCCTGGGATGTAGTAGACTCTTACAAGGAAATGATGTAGGGCAGCCTTCTCTACTAAACCATTATTTTCACTGACAATGTGTTACAATGCATAATTTGTAACTTTTATATGATGCACCTCCATGTTCCTGATGTTTTATTTATGCTGCTTTAAGATATTTATTGGATTTTTGTGGTATATTTTTGTTCTTTGTATTTATTCATAATGATCTGGGTGAGAACCAACCTCTCCCTGATTGCTTCACACTTGAAATACACTGGTATTATTTATTTGCTAAGTCATTGGCTGCTTTATATTTATGTGTTACCTAAAACAATGTACAGAATTGTTTTTGATGGTGGCTTAAGGGTCTCATGCACATTTTATGTTTACAGTTTGAATCCTGAATCTCAATAGTCCATTGTTCTAGATCCTTGACATGGCTCAAAGTATGATATATGTTATTTGACAAGAATGGCATCACAATAGCGGATTTTAAAAATATGACTGGGGATCATGTCACACAATGGACTGGGTTAAAAGTTTCCAAATTTCCTATTTCTTTTCACAAATTTTCATCTATTTTACTATGCTTACAAATAAAAAAGATGGATGAACAGTTAGGGACTTTGCTGTTATAAGGATTGGCCACTTTCTCTTTTTAGTGCAGCTTTTCTCAAAACTGACCAGAACTTCTGTCCATAAATGGCTGCTTGTGGAGGAGCATGTGATCAGACTTGTACATCTGTAAGGGTGTGACAGGGACTGTCATACGCCTCTTCCCCTAAATAACAACATTTGCAAGAAGTGTATGTGGTGTATGTGGTTTTATTGTATTTTCTTAGCAGAAGTGCATAGAACCTTATAGGCACTAATGTATGTGATTCTTCTAATGTTTGGTAATCATGTACAATGTTATTAATGTGCAGTGTATTGGGAAAGTATACGGTTAGGTTAAGGACATAAAGGGCTTAGAAGTTAGATTCAAGAAAGGAAATATGCAGTGGTGGGCATATTAGTTATAGTAAGTAGTGCACAGGTTTAGATAGTGTTAATATGTTTGGGAGCAGCCTATCATGGGAAGGAGTAAGGTCATATAAAAAGGGGAGCACTTCCTGATTAGATGAGTTGGAGATATAGACAGAGAAAGTGTTAGTAAGAGTTCAATGCCAGGGGGCTGGAGGGCACGAGAAGTACGCATTGCTCTGGCAGTCTGAGAACGTCAGCAACTATCTTCAGCTGACATTCCTGTAACATATGAGGCTTATGGCCCAAACTAGGCACTGGAAAGCTGCCTTATTCCCTTCCAACAAGTGGAAGACAGACAGAGAAATGCGTGAGAGAGACGGTACGGGTCTTGTGAATACTGCAGAGACGGACAGAGTATCCCAGGGGCTGAAGGAGTCAGTAAGGGAAGACTGAACAAATGGAGAGCATGGAAACGTACTGTGCTTTGTCATCAATTGAAATTGGACTGTTAAGTAAAGTTGAACTGGTTGATAAGAAGCGAGTATCCCCTGATTTGTGTTCGGCTGATCCTGGCCCAAAGGACGTGGATGCAGCGGAGGCCTCCGGTCTGTAAGTGAGTACACTGCACTGTACACAGCGTGACACTAAGGGACTGGGACACTGTTTATTTGTGGGGTGCCAGGGTGTGGGAACGCAGCCCCTGGACCATTACTACCTGTGCACCTTACACATCAGCCACCTTCAATGGAAGAGCAGCTTTCCCATATGAGATGTTGTACTATTGGAGGAGTCTTATAGACAGGTCAGGTCACATACTCCTCCACTAGCAGCCATTTACGGACAGGAGGTCTGGTGAGTTTTTGAGGAAAGCTGCACTAACAAGGGAAAGTGGCCGACCTCTTTAGCTTCAAACTTGTTTTGTAACAAATCTTTTGTTAGATCATTTTTTTTGTCAAGACTTTGAGAGCTGTGCAGTAGGTAATAATTAGATAGAATCTATTTATTTCTGTATTTATTTTATCTATTTATTTTTATGCTTTTCTTGTATTAAAATAATATTCAAGCAAGTGTGACATTTATTTGTTAAATGTACTTTAATATTATTGTATGTGATTAGAAAAAAAACATGCCACTCTTGTCTAAGGGTCACACCCGGTATAGCAACTCAGCTACTCAAAATAACACAGCCCCCAGACAAGAGCGAGAGTTTTTTCTACTTTCATATGACCCTTCTTAATAGATATCCATCCATGGCAGAACTTCATATGAACATTGATAGTTACTTCGGAGCATAACCATGCATTTACTATTAATGATGCATACCATCGCTACAAAGAAAAAGTACAATTGCACTGTAAAGAAAAAGGCAATTAAACCATGACATATATGAACATCTCTTACTGTCATGGATCATTGCATGTCATATCCGAGTATCCTTGAGTCAAGGCATTGATGATAAGTCTTTCCTCGGTAATAAACCTATTGACGGTTTCTGTATCTTGCTTGTGTGCTTAGAGGTAGTGATGAGTGAGTATGCTCGCTGTTCGGGTTTTCCCAAGCATGCTCGGGTGGTCTCCGAGTATTTGGAAGTGCTCGGAGATTTAGTTTCTGTCGTCGAAGCTGCATGATTTGCGGCTACTAGACAGCCTGAATACATGTGGAGATTGCCTGTTTGTTAGGGAATCCTCACATGTATTCAGGCTGTCTAGCAGTCACAAATCATGCAGCTGCGGCGACATAAAATAAATCTCCGAGCATTTTCAAATACTCGGAGATCACCAGAGCAATGAGCATACTCGCTCGTCACTACTCAGAGGTACTGGACATCATGAACATCTCATATTGATTTTCTTCATGTGCTATTTTTATTTGTTATTATGTGTGTTGCCTTTCTGGACCAATATAATTTTGCTATGCATTGTATATAAGGAGAGGTGAAAGGAGAGTATTTAATATTTATTTCTTGTATTTATGGAATAGTGTTCAGGTAATTTTATAGGTTAGGTTTATATTATGTGTATAACAGATAGATCATGAAATCAACAAGGATCACATTCACTTTCCCACCAGCTATAAAACAATTAGAGCCGAGGATTTATTAGGTAAGGCAAAGACTGCGTCTAAGGCCGGGGTCACACATACAAGAAACTCGCACGAGTCTCGCACCTCAATACCCGGCACTGGAGCCGCACACTCCGGTCCCGAGTGCCGGCAGCAGTGCCGGGTACTGAGGTGCGAGAGTCGTGCGAGTTTCTCGCAAGCGTGACCCCGGCCTTACGATAATTTCCCACAATGAATTTTTGGTGAGTTTTTGATGCTGAGTATTTTTATTTTGCAAAAAATGCAGCTTATTACAGTTCCAGCAAACAGGACAGGATTCATGGAACACCTACGGTAAGTGCACTGCACTTTTTTTATGCAGCATAAGCTGACCTGCAGTGTGTGCTTTGGAAATCTGCAACATGTCACTTTGTTTTGTGGGTACGCTGAGTTTTATGTGCAGATTTTCTACATAGAATTCATATAAATCCACATGTGAAAAGCGCTTGTGATATGGAATTGCACTTAAAATGCCATTTTATATCACAAGCGCACTATAAACGCACACGCAAAACAATTTCTGAAAGAAAGCAGCTTTATTTAAAATATGACATACCAAAAAGAGACGCACATTCTACCATCAAAATAGCAATAAAAACAAAATGGGAAAAAAGTAACTGAATTTAGCTAATTGGTGCAGAAATTCAGCAGAAAGTCTGCATCAAAAACTCACTAAATATTCAGCATTGGAACATTCTTACACTTTCACTGTGTGTTGCCCAAAATGAAAATGGTCATGGATTATTAAAAAACCAAATCAACTGAAATGTTCAAAAACAGCTCAGATAAAATAGATGAAAAACGAGGAAAAATGATACCTAGGCTTTATTCTGAGTGTACTTACCACCACATTTTTCCATAGCGTATTGGAAAGCTATTCTTGATAATCATCTTAGATGGTGTACAGAATAAAAAAAAAGTGGATGCTTTCTTCCAAAAATAATATTGCAGAAGTCCAATTGTTGCATGTAGTATTGCCATTAATTTCAAAGGAAATGAGCTGCAATGCATAATGCAAGAAATGTGCAGTATGACGATGGACTTAAGAAAGCAGCCATGTTGTTCTAATCCTGTACAACTATAAAGAGTGTCTCCACTTTTGAATTACTTTGCCTAAAATGTTATGGAATTGAATGAATCCATATTTAACAATCCAACTAAAGTTACTTATTGGTTAAGCGTTCTGCTGCCCATTGGGATAATGTAACTGTATAATAATAATAATATAAATGGAATGGATCCTATGTGCTGGATATGTCCTGTATGCTGTGGGACTTCACATTTCTTCAGTATAATAAACAAATGTTCGTATAGCTTTCGGAGCTTTTATTTTTAATTTTGTGCCATTGTACAAAGCTAAAATCCATGTTGTGTTCTAAGACCTTCTGTGGTATTCCATTTTAATATGTCCACAGCACTGGAAATAAAGCATTCATATGATAAGGATTCCTTTTGTCTAATTTATTGCATACCGATAAAATGGTGAATGCAGAAAGGTTTAAGCCATTAACACCTTATGACGGTTAAATTAAATACCAGGCATCTGTATCTAACAGCTGTGGATGAAGCGGAGGTCCGTCTGCTGCTGTTAACCATTTCAAATCCACACATGGGCTCCAATCGGCGCCCTGTGATACAATCACAGTGAATCAATAGGTTATCATAGAAGTGGGACCTGCTGAAGTACCCCATTGATCCCATTTTAGTATTCCTATGGAGCTCAGACACCTGCCGAGCTTCACACGAGATTGAGATTTTCACTATATACTGCAATGCTGTGGTATTGCAGTATATAGTATATGCAATCAGGCGATCACAGGTTTAAGTCTCCTGACGGGACTCAAGAATAAGAGTGAAAAGTTATAAAAAATTGAGAAAATTTAAAAATTTGAATCACCACCTTTTCCTCATTAAAAATAAAGCTTTAAAAAAAATAACAAAAAAAGCAAAATAGACACGTAAAATAGATTCATCTGTAAAAGTCAGATCTTTCAAAATATAAATTCAATTAACTTATATAGTAAACACTGCAAAGAGAAAAATATCGAAAGTCCAGAATTGTGGGTTTTCGGCAAAACACTTACCTAAAAAAATGCAGTAAGAAGTGATCAAAACATTGCATCTACCCAAAATGGTTATGAATAAAACCATCAGCTTGGCACACAAAAAATAAGCCCCCACACAACTCCATCAACAAATAAATAACAGGTCATGGGTCTCGGATAATCATGACAGAAACCAATTCTTTTTTAAAAACTTCCAAAAAAATTTCACTGTCATGATTCCCCCCCTCAGCGTGTCATAGGCACAGTGAGTGTTAAGCAGAATAAAGACCATAACAGAAACCATAACTAAAAATTTGCAAAAGTGGTCCTATACCTATTAGGGAGGGCCCTATGCATGACAGAATAAGGACACTCCAATGTTGAGCAATACAATAGAAAAAACGAAGCAATACATCCAAAATATGATGTATAAAAAGGTATAAATTTATTAAATTAACATAAGATAATATCAGCAAGTAAAAAACATGTCAGTTATAGAGACAATAAACAGATAAGATCAGGTAGAGAGCGGCATGTACATCCGTATTACATCAAGTGGTCTTTATTTCTTAGTAACAAATTGCATAGTGCTTATGTAAACCTAAGAAACACAAAGAGATAGTGGGTGAGGTATGAATACTTCATAATAAGCCTGTGCCCGGAATCAAACCTAACCTAGCAAGTGGCGCGTCATCCCTTACATCACATCATGGGTAACAGCCTGCATGGACATGGTGGGGCTTGATTATATTGGGTTAGGTTTGATTCCAGGCTTATTATGAAGTATTCATACCTCCCCCACTATCTCTTAGGGTATCCTTCCACGTAGCGGAAACATTCAGTATTTGCTGCGGATTGAACGCTGCATCCTGCAGCAGAGTTTAATCCGCAGTGGCCAGATGTTCCAGCCTAGTGGAGGGATTTTATGAAATCCCGTCTCCACTATGCATCCGATTACGCGGGTGACACACCCGCTAAACCGGACATGCAGCGTGTCTTTTTAGACCGCAGCATGTCTGTTTACTTTGCAGCAACGCTCCGTCGCCGCATGGTAAATAACAGAGTCCTATGCATACCGTGCGGCGATTCCGGATGTGTACAGAAGGGGTGGGGCTTTGGGCGGAGCTGAGATTCTGCTCCGTCCAAAGCGCAGGGATTACGGTATGTGGAAAGGTACCCTAAGTGTCTCTTACGTTTACATAAGTACTATTCACTTTTTCACACCTACTGTTCAGGCACGGACACCGAACACGGACTTCACAAGGAAGCCTCTGTTACCATTCTGGTTCGGCCCCCGAACACCGGGTTTTTGTCGCGCAGTCATGAGCATGACAGCACGGCAAACTCTGCTTCTGATCAGTGGTAAAATCGTTACCGTCAGTCTGATAGCTAAGTTTACCTCCGGTCACTGGCGTGGGCTGATGGGACTACTGCTCCCATCAGCCTATGCCCTGTTGCCTCTAATAACCGCGAGACCAGGTGGCAGCTAATGGGAGTAATCATCAGCCGCTGCCTGTGCTATTTATAAATAATTTTAACAAAACTGGCATGGGAACCGCGGCTGTATGACTGGAGGTAATGATTTTATGGCTGATCAGAAGCAGTGTTTGTCGACAGCTTGCAAAACACTGGATGTTAGGTCTCATATACATTGCTCAAAAAAATAAAGGGAACACTTAAACAATAGAATATAATTCCAAGTAAATCAAACTTCTGTGAAATCAAACTATCCACTTAGGAAGCAACACTGATTGACAATCAATTTTGCATGCTGTTGTGCAAATGGAGTAGACCACAGATTATTATTATTATTATACATTTTAATAGCGCCATTTATTCCATGGCGCTTTACATGTGAAGAGGGGCAAATATAGACAAGTACAGTAAACATGAGCAATACAAGGCACACACAAGTACAGAAGGAGAGAGGACCCTGCCCGCAAGGGCTCACAGTCTACAGGGATGGGTGAGGATACACTAGGAGAGGGTAGAGATTGTCGTGCAGTGGTTCAGCAGACTGATGATCACTGCAGGTTGTAGGCTTGTCAGAAGAGGTGGGTCTTCAGGTTCTTTTTGAAGGCTTCCATGGTAGGCGCGAGTCTGATGTGTTGGGGTAGAGAGTTCCAGAGTATGGGAGAGGCACGGGAGAAGTCTTGTATGCGGTTGTGGGAAGAAGCGATAAGAGGGGAGTAGAGGAGGAGATCTTGAGAGGATCGAAGGTTGCGTGTGGGTATGTACCGGGAGACCATGTCACAGATGTATGGAGGAGACAGATTGTGGATGGCTTTGTAGGTCATGGTTAGGGTTTTGAACTGGAGCCTCTGGACGATAGGAAGCCAATGAAGGGCTTGGCAGAGAGGAGAGGCTGGGGAATAACGGGGAGACAGGTGTATTAGTCGGGCAGCAGAGTGCAGGATGGATTGGAGTGGTGCCAGAGTGCTAGAGGGAAGGCAAGAGAGTAGGAGGTTGCAGTAGTCGAGGCGGGAGATGAAAATGATTTGCAATTATCAAGACACACTCAATAAAGGAGTGGTTCTGCAGGTGGGGACCACAGACCACATCTCAGTACCAATGCTTTCCGGCTGATGTTTTGGTCACTTTTGAATGTTGGTTGTGCTTTCACACTCGTGGTAGCATGAGACGGACTCTAAAACCCACACAAGTGGCTCAGGTAGTGCAGCTCATCAAGGATGGCACATCAAAGTGAGCTGTGGAAAGAAAGTTTGCTGTGTCTGTGAGCGTAGTGTCCCGAGGCTGGAGGCGCTACCAGGAGACAGGCCA
>VIAB01006260.1:28611-63156 GCA_009801035.1 Oophaga pumilio
TGCGAGACTCGGCCCTATTCCTCGCATGTGTGATCCCGGCCTAACAGAAACTATCCTTCCTCCTATTATAGTTAATCTCCGGCTTCTCCAGGAGCTCTTTCTGGTGTCTCCTTGCCTCCTCTGCGCTGCGGCGTCGGCAGCAGTGTGATGAGGTGACAGCACAGTGTGATGATCTCATGACCCTGCTGCAAATCGGGGAGGGGGCTGATGAGCGCTCCAGTGCTCTGCCTCTGTCCTGGCGCCAAAGTGTCTCTGTATTCGCGTCTGAAAGATGGGAATACAGCTGAACACAGGAAGATAACGGGCCGCACAACTTTCGACGGGTCGTATGTTGTGCAGGCCTGGCATAGCGGCTAGTCTTCACCCACCAGCTCAGTCAACTTAGCAGGGAGTCTGCAGAGGGGAAAACTGGTGAAAATGCAGAATACAAGCCGTGTAATGGCCAGAAATAGTGTTATTCTTCATATACATCCATGACAGCTTATTTTGAAAAGACACCTGAAATGACAGATACTTTTTAACTAGCGTGAATTGTTGGCAGAGACGACGCTGGCATTATCGTGGTGCAGAATAAGTGCAGGGCTGCTTGTTTTTGTTATGATACGACAGATCGTTGGTTTTATTTGCTGAGAGTCATCACTTTGCTCCCATGAGAAGAGGACTCTGTTTACACTGCAGTTTTTTGGCTCTGGAGCTCGTGATTCTGCAGGTTTCTTTTTTGTTTTTTGCAAGGTCTGAATTTTTGTGCCAGGAAACTGCTTAGTCACTACTGCGGCTGCTGCGTGCTGGCTGGAGGCCTCAGCTGCTGTGTATGGGAAGCAGGACGTATTTCTTACTGTAATTAATCAGGGAAAAAGGCTAAAAATTAATCAAACCCGCAGTAAGCAGATTTCATTCATCTCATCGCGGAAATTTATTCTGATTGCTTTATGCTGCTGAAGTGACTTTTTCAATTTCCAAAGAGAAGTAGATTAGACGCCATAAAACAATGCTGAAAGTATAATTGGCGTACATAGAAATAGCAGGCATATGATGTTATATGGTGCAGTGTATGGCAGGGATGCACAGCCTTTCCTGCTCTGAGGGCCACATCAATGAGATTGGTCATAAATGTTGACAGGTTGGAGTCCTAAAAGCTGATATCTGCAGGTAGCGGGAGAATGGAGGACCCTTCATCCCAGAAAGAGAACTTGCATGCAGCTCTCTCCATACCTGGCCTCTTCACCTATCCTGTTCTGGAGTGTCACACGTCAGGCGAACCTCATTCTGTTGATATATGGGGATTCTAGAAATGGCAGCACATCGCTGGTAGGGCCTCGCTCCTGCTTGCTATTAAATCGGACAAATACAATCTGATTAAAAATCCAATTGCATTTGTACCAATTTTATCCTATGGTTTTATTCTCAATTGCGTTTTTTTCTCCAACTCCGATCAGATCGCGATCATACTGGAAAAAAAAATTGCAGCATGCTGAATTCAGATTGAACGCCCCCGTATCAGTCTATGGGTGCACGTGAAACATCTCACTGCACTAGGATATCACCTGACGCCGGCAGCAGAGGAGATGGAGAAATTAATTTCTTTGTCTCCTCCACAGCTGTGCTACTATCCTCTCATGCAAGAGGCTCGGAGCACAGAGCATGGACATTCGGCTCACGGTCGCAGCAGAGCAGGAGCCGAGTGTCATTAACATATCGCATCCGATGCCCTCTCATCAGATGTGATTCGCTAGTGGGACCCCGGCCTTACTGTCCCGGCTCAATCCTCTCTCATATGGAAAATGCCGCAAGCTGACAAACATGTCTGTGATCAGGTGGTTGGGGCCACACACAATGGCATTGCAGGATGTGCACCCCCGAGTACCAGCCAGCCTGTGTTAAACAGATTTAACGTGGCAGCCATAACAGCAGTATAGCAGGCCATAGATTGGTATCCACATGTGGTAACCAATATCATAGATGAGTATTTATAACGAAACACTAGAGACAAGCAAATTATCGCATTTTCGTTGGAAAATTCTATCAAATGTGCCCCAATTGCCATTAAGACTTTTCTTTATGCTTGAAGGTCCCTACAGGACCCTAAGGTTAAGTTTTTATCCTTTAAATATATTCAACTCACCATATTATATAGCACTGTGCACTTACAATTGCTCGTTTTCTCTTTCTACCCAGATAATGCTTCTCTTTTCCATTAGGTCTATTACATCTCGTGATTAAAAACAAACTAGTTGAATCCTAAGTTCTATGTAGAAACAAGAGGTCTTTTTTCTCTGCATGAGTCATCATTAGGCTACAGTCCCACTATATGTATTTGCTCAGCATTTGTAAAACAAAACCAGAATTGGTGGAAGTGTCTCTATTATACACTGCTCAAAAAAAATAAAGGAAACACTGAAACAACACAATGTAACTCCAAGTCAATCACACTTCTGTGAAATCAACCTGTCCCGTTATGAAGCAACAACAATTGTGAATCAATTTCTCCTGCTGTTGTGCAAATGGAACAGTCAACAGGTAGAAACGACAGGTAATTAGCAAGACAACCCCTATAAAGGAGTGGTTCTGCAGGGAGGGACCACAGGCCATTTCTCCGTTATCATCCTTTTTGGATGTTTTGGTAACTGTTGAATTTTGGCAATGCTCTCACCCGCACAGTAGCATGAGGCGGTGTCTACAACCCACAGAAGTTGCTTAGGTAGTGCAGCTCATCCAGGATGGCACATCAATGCGAGCTGTGGCAAGAAGGGTAGCTAGGTCTGTCTGTCCAGAGCATGGAGCAAATACCAGGAGACAGGCCAGTACACCAGGAGATGTGGAGAGGGTTGTAGGAGGGCAACAACCCAGCAGCCGGACAGCTACCTTTTCCTTTGTGCAAGAAGGAGCAGTGCCAGAGCCCTGTAAAATGGCTTCCAGCTGGCCACTAACATCCATGTGTCTGCTCAAACTGTCAGAAACAGACTCCATGATGCTGGTATGAGGGTCTGATGTCCACAAGTAGGTGTTGTGTTTACAGCCCAACACTGTGCAGGGCGATTGGCAGATTTGACATTGGCACCCTGTGCTCTTCACGGATGAGAGCTGGTTCATGCAGCTCATGTGACAGAGTCTGGAGATGCCATGGAGAACGGTCTGCTGCCAGCAACATCCTCCAGCATGACCAGTTTGGCAGTGGGTCAGTAATGGTGTGGGGAGGCATTTCTTTAATCTAGGTCTGGGAGCAGATCACTCAGGAGAACATCTGCTGCCTCATCAGAACCATGACCAGTGTAGGGAGGTCATACAGGCACGTGGAGGCCACACACACACACACACACACACACACACACACACACACACACACACACACACTACTGTGCACCATTTCCTTGTCTTGAGGCATTTCCACTGAAGTTGGATCAGCCTGTAATTTGATTTTCCACTTTGATTTTTAGAATCAATCCAAATCCAGACCTCCAGAGGATATGAATTTTGATTTACATTGATAAAACAAATTATTGTTCTCAACGCATTCCACCATGTAATGAATAAAGATTTTCAACTGGAATATTTCATTCAGCGATATCTAGGATGTGGGATTTTCATGTTCCCTTTATTTTTTTGAGCAGTGTACTTTTTCTCTGATTGCTCCACTCCTGGTTTTGGCTTACAAATACGGATGTAAATACTGACCAAATATTAATAGTGTGGCTGTAGCCTTAGAACTACAATTCTACATCAGTGCACAGTACCTGGCAGGGAAAGAGCGGGGACAGTTGGGTCAGGAGTTGAAGAGGGGCTGGAGATAGGCTGCCAAGGACTTTGCAGTGATGTAAGATCGTAGTTCTAATGATGACTCACGTACTGAAAAGAGACTTACTGTTTCTATATAGAGCTTAGAAGCATTCAGCGTGTCAGTTTTAAATCATGTGATGTCATAGACCTGATGGAAAATAGAGGCAAAATGATCAATTGTAAGTGCACAGTGCCATATAATATGATGACTGCAATATATTAAGAGGATAGCAACTTTGATGGGAGGAGGAGGAGGAGGAGTGCTTCAAGTCCAGAAATAACTGAGTGCAACCCAACATGGACCCTAAAGTACGACCGCTATATGGTCTTGTGAAACGAGCCTTACTACTAGTTGGAGTCTGAGTGTCAGTAATTGGGCGAGTTTTATGTCTCACTCGCTTTATTGTTGTTCTTTCAGGAATAAAATGACAAACACATGATTTTTTTAATGATTTTAATGAGAATATTTTCTTGTCATATTTACATATAAAATTACAACTATCACCGGCTGGCATACATCCGCCTGCACAATATTTTGTATTGTATGACATAATTTGCAGATTTTTCTACCAGCCTTTCCTTTATTTTTAATAAATATACATTTATCCCAGGATATTTATAGCTAAAAATACATTTGTGTTAAAAGAAAAATATACATCTGTATAGAAAAAGTGTTACAAATATTTGGCAATAAATACAATTACTGTCCGAGAGCTCAGGACACACAACTAGTGCAAGGAAATCAGGAATCCCATCTGTTTCTATGAAAACAAAGTATTATTAAAGCTGTATTTTCATGACTTGCCATCTTTATGATCTGTTTGCTGTCAGCGAATAGAATTCATCTACATCCACAAGGAATAGGCTCACTACTGATTTTTCTATATTTGTCTCTAGTCCTGATAGTTTGCTACAACGTATCCGTCTGGAGTACAGAGGACGGTCTACTCTGGGTGCAAAAAAAAAAAAAGTTAACATTCACTGACAGCAAGCAGAGATCTCAAAGGAGAGAAACCGGAAATAAATGATAAAATAGGCACAGTTACATGTAACCACATAAATCCCTTTGAAGTTCGTGTTCCACAGTTTTGTGTAGAGAAATTCTATGTCTGCAAACACTAATTCCTGCATTATAAAAACTGTGCAGGCTTCAGAGCTGAAATCTCCCAGCATTCTTCTCTGCATGAAGCTGGATCTAGTAATTTTTTATTTAGTTATTTTTTTAAACAACAATGGTTCTTAAACCAAAAAAAACTTCCAAAATGCAGGCGTCATCTGTAAGGGCAAAGGCGCGCACTAATTTGCAGGTAACACCAAACTCATGTGCTGATTGATGAGAGGGAGTCTCCTGAATGTGGGGAATCTCAGCGTCGGGGCTCATTCAGACGGCCATTTTTCAGATGGCACTCATACCAATAATAGTGAAGGGGGTCAAGTGTTGGATCAAAATTGGCCATGGAAGGCTGTGGGACTGTGGAAAAATCTAACAGGACTTGGATGAAATCCGAGTGCGGTCTGACACAGGCTATCAGAAAGGAGAAACTGTGTTTTGTTTCTTTTCCCAACACTTGTACCAAACCCTGATAAAACTTGTTTTTTTTTTCTCTTAGGCCGGCGTCACACTGGCGAGTTTGATGCGAGTATCTCGCATCAACACCCGGGACGGCCGGCCACTCTCGGACACGAGTGTGTGGCTGCATAGAAATACATGCAGACGCACACTCGGGTCCGAGAGCGGGCGGCCATGCCGGGTGTTGATGCGAGAAAGTCGTGCAACTTATTCGCATCAAACTCGCCAGTGTGACGCTGGCCTTAAGTGAAAAACGGTGCGTGAATTTTCGGTGTGCAGGACCCATTTTTAGTCCATGTGTAAATTTTTACAATCTATGTCGCATCAGTTCATCCAGTATGAAGAAGAAAAAAAAAAAATCTTGGCTTTTCCTTTCCCCTAAAACAGTAAAATAAGAACACACAACATCTATGTGCTA
Organism: Oophaga pumilio; assembly: GCA_009801035.1. Lineage (NCBI taxonomy): Eukaryota > Metazoa > Chordata > Amphibia > Anura > Dendrobatidae > Oophaga > Oophaga pumilio. The sequence continues at coordinate 34,374 of VIAB01006260.1, forward strand.
TCCACGTTGTTTTCCTGACTTGCATTTGGGAAAAGAAAAAGCAAAAACACCAATTCAACTTCTGCTGTTTTTACGTTTACAAGTGTGTATTTTTTCATGCACTCAAAGTTAGTGCACATCTGCGCTTCATAATTTTTTTTTTTTTTAAGCAATCCTTTTGTTTCTCCCCACTCAAACCATAGTTTCATTCAATTACTGTTAAATTAATTAAGCGTATCGAGTAAACAATGTCCTAATAAACCTAAAAAACATCTAAATAATTTGATAAAATTGCCCTTTTTTGTGCAAACATGTTTTATGGTTTCATGTACTTCTTGCTTTGGTGGTCTGATATTTTGTATTGTTTATGCTTGTAAGGTGGAGGCAAAGCTGAACTTTGGTATCCTGAAAAACGCAAAAAAAAAAAATGCAGATAAAATCCAGAAAAATCTGCGTTCTGGATGCAATGTTTTTGCATCAGGTTTTGGCTGCAAAAAAAAATAAAACGCAGCAAAAACACAACGTGTTAACATAGCCTTAGGGCCCCGTCACACATAGCGACACACCAGCGATCCCGACAACGACATGAACTTGTCAGGATCGCTGGTGTATCGCTACATGATCGCTGCTGAGCTGCCAAGCAGGCAGATCTCAGCAGCGATCAGGACAGTGACTATGCGGGTAAGGCCGGCGTCACACTGCCGAGTTTGATGCGAGTTAGTCGCACGACTTTCTCGCATCAACACCCGGCACGGCCGCCCGCTCTCGGACCAGAGTGCGCGGCAGCATAGAAATACATGCAGCCGCACACTCGGGTCCGAGAGCGGGCGGGCGTGTCGGGTGTTGATGCGAGAAAGTCGTGCGACTAACTCGCATCAAACTGGGCCGTGTGACGCCGGCCTAACAAGTGATGCACGTCGCTAAGTTACCCGCAGTGTACCTCAGATACCAGCGTGCCGACTGGCGCCTAGAAACCCGATGTGTACCTTGGTTACCAGCTCGCTGATCGCTGGTCTGCCACACACAGCGATGCGTGCCTGCCAGCGGGAGACCAACGATCAAAAAAATGTCCAGGACATTCAGCGACGATCAGCGATACCCAGCAGGGGGGGCTGATCGTCGCTGCGTGTCACACACAGCGATATCACTGGGGAGATCGCTGTTGCGTCACAAAACTTGTGACTCAGCAGCGATCTCGCTAGCGATCTCGCTATGTGAGACGGGGGCTTTAGATTATTATGCTAATGGATTTTCAGAGTGCCAGCAGATCCGTACATTGGCTAGAGATGGGTTTGTTAAGGTACTGTCACACTATGCGATCGCACAAGCGATCACGACAATGACACGACCTGGCGAGATCGTTGGTGTGATCGCTATATGGTCGCTAGTAGCTTCCAAACAGGAAGATCTCAAACGACACATCAGCGATCAGTGATCTGTATAACGACTTCGGCGGTCGCTGGGACCTGTCACACAGCATGTATTGTTAAAGATCCCGACCTCGATAGGCGTGATTGAGCGCAACCTTTTCCACGCCCCTCAGCACAGATTGGTGGTCACTGTATGTCATATGTCACAGCTCTCGCTTAGTGATTGGACGTCCACGTCATAAAACACGACGCAAGTGGTTCATACGAATTTCCAGCATCGTTCCATACTGCGTCCTGCTAGCCTTCTGCGATCCAGTCTGTGCCGCTGTTGCGTTTGCCCCGGATTCATTTTTTTAGGATCCCAAAATCGTCTTGTATAAATGGCAAAGATGAAGCGCTGTAGCGACTGACAGGATCGCAAAACCCCACACACGATAGTATCCTCGCAACAACGCACAACGGACTAGATGTTGTGGCCACCAATCGGAGCTGAGGGGCGTTAAAACCTAGTCCCGCCTGCGCCACTGACATGAGTTGCCAACGAGGTCTCTCGTCGTTCATAAAGGGTGTCACACTCAGTGATTCAGGCTCACCAGCGGGACGCCAACGATCAAAAAACGGCTCAGAACGTTCGTGCACGATCAGCGACATCGCAGCAGGGGCCTCATCGCTGCTACATGTCACACACAGCGACATCGCTAACGATATCGCTGCTGCGTCATAAAATCGCTGTCGCTTAAGCGATATCGCTAGCGATCTCCCCTAGTGTGACAGTACCTTTAGTTTGTCAATAAACTAGAAAGTGCTGTTTATCTATCTGTGATAACTTAAGTATGGTGCCCCCCAAATCCCACAATTAATCCTAAAGAGCAGAACATTTTTTAGTTCCTTTTTCTTTAAATTTGATTAGTAATAAGTTCCAAGAAGAAACATTGAATCAATGCAAGATGGTAAACATAATACACGAGCAACAAGAAATCAAGTTCTAGCTGGTTTTAGTTCCCTTTAACAAGCCTACTTAAAGGGAATGTGTCATCAGAAAATTACCTGTTGCTTAAAATCACTTTTTTTTATTGTTACTTCTATTTTTAAAAAGTTTGGGCAATATTAATTTTTTTTTTCTTATTATGATATTAATAGAATAAGGAATCTTGCAGGTTTCACACTGGCCACTGGGACTTTTATATACTCATACTTCCTGTTCTTTCAGGAAGAGTTTTCAGCAGGCTCATTATCATCAGAGGCAGGATTACAATGACAGGTAACACCCTAATACACAGCTGATAACAGGATACACCAATCACAGTAAGTGATGTCACATCTTATCCTGCTCCCCACTCCATTTTATTACTATTGCACATGCTCATTAGATGCTTCAATACAAAGATATGGTCGGAATCCAACCATTGTGGCTATGTACATGTGTTGTTTCCTGAAACGATGGGAAGCTGAAGCCTGAAAAAAAAAAAAAAAACACAAGCCAGTGTGATGATTGCAAGATTTCTTATTTTTAATAGTGACCAATATAAAAAAAAAAATGCAACTTTATGTGCCCATGAGGCTGTCTAGTCAAAGTCAATAGAGCCACAGCTAGTCCATGCACCGTGGTGGACTGAGAAAGATTAGCGAAATAGATCCAATTTAGGATTTATTGAAATCCTTCTCATCGTGGGCTTACAGACTGATTACAGATGGCTGGACTGACTCAATAATTGATAGCCGCCTTCCTTTTATGATCCATAGACCATTGTCAATCACCAAGTAGGACCGCCCACTGGACTCCTTATCTCAGCTTTTTACAGGTTTTAGTGAATATTATTCCACAAAAACTATACATAAATGTGCTCTTGATCTATAACCTGAAGCCTGTGCTGGGGCAGTATGTTCAATATCACAGGTTTCCTTAAAAAGAATCAATGTTAAATAAGACCTATTTTGGGACAGGGAAGTTAGGACGGCTGAAGTTCCCCTTCATGGTCATTTCCACTTCACTGTATGTATGTTACAGTTACCATAGATTCCTATTGTGTGTGGGAGGATCTGCAGGTATATCTCCGCCATTACTGAATCTGACGAAAAATAAAAACCAGGCTCATGTTGAGAAGAGCAGTAATACAATAATTCATAGCACAGTTCCCACAAGAGTGAAAGATTCACCGATCCTCCTAAAGTGTCAGACATTATGCTACGATTCTGCTTCAGTGCTGGATTCCTCATTAATCAGGAGAACGTGGTCCCGCTCTTGATACCCGATGCACAGCAAAAGCCTGAAGTAGAAAAATAAGATCTTAGCTGGAGATTTTGCTTACAGAGCAGACATGACAGACCCATAGGAGTGATGTAGGCCATAGTAGGAGACCACAGCCCACGAGAGTACTTCAAGGGGTATTCCAGATTACATATATTACAGATTAAAGTGGGTCCAACTGCCGGGACCCCCACCAATCACCAGAACAGGGAACTGTCCTCTCCTGGCCACAAGACTGCAGGAAGGAACAGATTAATGGAGCGGCGGCTCACGCATGCGCCCTGCTGCTTCATTACAAGTGTATGGCATGCATGACCAGGAGCTCCATTCAACTCTTCCTGGCTGCAAAAATACGATATACCTCTTTAACTGAATACAGGCACGTATAAATACAAATGTAAGGGCTGGTTGCTTCTATACAAGTGCATGAAACATATAGTAGTCTGAAATCCCTAATCCCTGATAAGAGGGCACTGCTGAGGTTCTCAAATAATGGGAATTTTCACGATTCCTCCCATCCAAGTGTCTGGACGCAGTGAATGACAGTTCTGCCGTTCAATCTAGGAATGGGGCATGCTGAGCTGTCAGTCTATTGACTGACAGCTCTGACGTCCAATAGGATCCTGGGGGTTTGATAGTTTAGTCCTCCAATCAGGACCAGGGTGTGCCGGGGCTTCATCCATGTGTGTCTTGTCCAGAGTAATTAGTTTGCCTTTTATAGCTTTGCTCATGAGGTGTGTGCTTACTCTGCTCCTAGTCTGGTATTCTGATCTTTGTTGCTTGACCTAGGATTTGTCTTGACCATCCATTTGCCTAGCCCTTTTGTGGTGATCCACTACTTTCTTGGAATAGTAACCTCAGACTGTTTCCTGACTACGCCTTTGTATCACCCCTCTATCTAGGACGTGCCCTCCTGGCTTTTGATCTCGAACCTCTTCACTACCCAGCATCACAGTGTATCCATGAGTAGTGACTAGCGTCACAATTATTTCACACATATACACATTTTGTGTGCTTGTGCATGAACATAACAAATGACAAGCCGATAGCCGATGCTTGTCTGGTCTTTAACCGGTGTCTTGCAAGTTGCTAGCGTAGCACAGGAAGTGTATAGTCTTGGCCAAAAGTTGAGTGACACAAATTTAGGTTTTCACAAGGTTTGCAGCCTCAGTTTTTATAGTGGCAATTTGTATTAATTCTAGATTGTTATGAAGATTGCAGTTTTTTACAGTTCATCTGATCAAAGGCATTCCATGCCATGAAAATTAACTTAAGAACCACAAAACCCCATTTAAATGGATTTTCAGCCCTGCCACAAAATTACCCATTTACATAATTTCAGTGATCTTCTTGTTAGCTCAGGAGAAAGTTTTATTGCAGGAGTGTTAAAGACGTTATCCTACGTGTGAACCGTCCGCTGTGAGGATTTCCCCGATGCCAGCAGCGAGAGCACAAGTATGCGATTTGTATGCTTCTGGCCACATCCCGACTAGACGTGCTTGGCCTCGCTCAATTCACTTGTGGGACAATGAGGTCAGGCAAGACTAGTCATAATGTGGCCAGAAGTATGCAAATTGCATACTTGCAATCATATAACCGCCTGCTCTCGCTGCAGGCACAGAAGCATAACAGCACATGGTGCATGCACTGTCAAGATTCAGAAGTCTGTAATCACAGAGTGTCTGCAGACCTTCATTATAAGGCTGGGGTCACACTTGCGAGAAACTCGCACGAGTCTTGCACCTCAATACCAGTTACTGCTGCCGGCACTCGGACCAGAGCGATCAGCTGCATAGACATACATGCAGCCACACACTCCGGTCCCGAGTGCCGGCGACAGTGACAGGTATTGATGTGAGAGACTCGCACGAGTTTCTCACATTACACTTGCAAGTGTGACCCCGGCCTAAACCTGACCACCTCCTTTAATGAGGACAAAGCAGCTGATATCAGTTTGTCATGCTAATTGAATTACAAGAGCAGCCTGGTTGCTTTAGAGAGGAAAGGGGTTGATACTTGAAATCATTGTCTTCTTCTGTTAACCATGATTACCGTGAAGGACTCACTTAAAAGGGCTTTGCAAGCCAGGACATTGCTGCTGGTAATATTGTCCCTAACTCAGCCATTTATCAGATCATCAAGAACTTCAAAGAGAGGTTCAATTGCTGTGAAGAAAGCTTCAGGATGCCCAAGAAAGACCAGCAAGTGCCAGGACTGGCTCCTAAAGGTGGATCAGCTATGGGATCAGTTCAACACCAGTGCAAAGCTTGCTCAGGAATGGCAGCAGGCAGCGTCAGTGGATCTGATATGTGCAGAGAGGCAAAGACTTTTGGAAACATTAAGGACAGACTGGCATTCGGCAGGAAATACCGGGATTAGACTGCAGATGAATAGGGTACAGTTATTTTCTCTGATGAATCCTCGATCAAACTGCTTGGGACATCTTGAAGAATGATTGTCTGGAGCAGAAAAGGTGAGCGCTACTATGAGTCCTGTGTTGTGCCAACAGTAATGCATCCTGAGACTATTCACATGTGGGGGCTCACGCACAATTTTGCCTAAGAACACGGACATTAATAAGGAATGGGATCTAAACATCCTCCAAGAGATACTTCTCCCAGCGATCCAGGAGCAATTTGATGATGAACAATGATTTTTCCAGTATAATGGAGACCAAGTCACAAGGCAAAAGTGATAATTAAGTGGCTCGATGAACAAAACATTGAAATTTTGGGTCCATGGTCAGGAGACTCCCCAGATCTCAATCCCATTGAAAACCTGTGGTCAATCCTCAAAAAGCGGGCGGACAAACAAAAACACAGAAATCGTAGCCCAAAAACATTTGCAGCAGAAATTTTTGCAGCTCTTGGCAGGAATAACGCTGCGTAAAATAGGTTTTTGCTACAGACTGTTTCTTCATCTCATTAGTATGGATGAAATCTGCAGCAAAAATGCTGAAAGAATTGGACATATAAATCTACAAGTCACAAATAAGCAATGTGTGCATGAGACTTCAGGATTCACATTCAGTTTGCCGGCATCGGGCAACTTCAGGTTTTGGGTCATATCTGAGAACTGCGACAAAAACAGGACAAATCTGCAATGTGTGCACAGGCTCTTTAAGATCTAAATCACTGAAATAGCAAACTTTGAAAAATAAAATTGGCATCAGTCTCACAACATTTGGCCACAGCTGTACTTGCCTCCAAAAATATTTTTGCATATATTTTTAGAGTTGCCATGTAGTTTTAGGAATGGTATAACTTGCTCACACTAATCGCAGGCCTGTATGTTCATCTACGATACAGCTGCCAAGGGTGTGAAAACCATAGAGGCCATGCAGAGGAGAGCCACCTCCGGATGGTCTCCTCACTTTTAACTGTGTGACAACAGCAGGTTTCACCAGAGGAACAAATAAATAGAGGTGAAGAAAACAAGAGGTCATAAAAAGAGGAAAGAAAGTGAAACGCACACCAGATACATTTTTTCTTACCATAATTCTCTGCATATTCCTGCTTCCCTACGCTAATATAATAAGGTTAATGTACAGCTCGTGCTCACTGCCCATCACAAGCCAATTCTGCTATCCACAGATCATTACATTAACAGTAACTCAATTATGGAAGATTAGATTATCATTCAATTACAAGGGAGAAATTAATGTTACATAGAAATGAAATTCCCGAAAGTTACTATATTCTGTACAAAGGCTGCTCTTACCACACCAGGCCAAATGGGACCAAGCTGAGGACGGCCGATAACAGGAAGGAAAACCCAGGAAACCACAGCACCGTGGCTCCATAGATGCTGTTAAACACAGCAATGGTCAGGCTTCCGGTTAAACTCTCCAGACAGGCGATGCAAGCGAACAACGCTCCTGTAACACAGGAAGGAGCTCAATTAGGGAGGAAGTTCTGAGGTTCACAACCGTAATAGGTGAATGGTCTGCACAGGCCACCATTATTGTAAGGGTCCTGCACAGCCCACCATTATTGTAAGGGTCCTGCACAGCCCACCATTATTGTAAGGGTCCCGCACAAGCCACCATTATTGTAAGGGTCCCGCACAGGCCATCATTATTGTAAGAGTCCCGCACAGCCCACCATTATTGTAAGGGTCCCGCACAGGCCACCATTATTGTAAGGGTCCCGCACAGGCCACCATTATTAAAAGGGTCCCGCACAGGCCACCATTATTAAAAGGGTCCCGCACAGGCCACCATTATTAAAAGGGTCCCGCACAGGCCACCATTATTAAAAGGGTCCTGCACAGGCCACCATTATTATAAGGGTCATGCACACGCCACCATTGTTATAAGGGTCCTGCACACGCCACCATTATTATAAGGGTCCTGCACGGGCCACCATTATTATAAGGGTCTCCACAGACAACCATTAATATAAGGGGCCTTTGACATCTTCATGCTAGAGTCATGTGAAGGGATGTGCGAGACCATATAAACTCTCTGGGGAGGATCCACGGTCGTTTCGGGAATTTCTATTTTTACCTTGCTCAGTTTCCAAAATCACTTTGGACATCATTGACCTCAGGACAGGAAGGGGCATTGCAGAAAACACAAAAGGAAGTCTCACTGCAAAACAAAATCATAAAACTAAGAACAGAAAGTATACAAAAAAAGACAAGACTATCTGTGCATCTGTTTTTTCAAAAGGGCTTGTCTGGAACTTCTAAACATCTGAACGGTGATATCTGACACCATTAAGATGTTCCCGATGCCGGCTAGAAGTGCTCAGTCACACAGCACAGCGGTATAGTGGCTGCGCCCAGGGACTGCACATCCGCCTCCTATTCAAATCAATGGGGCGGATGTGCAGTACGCGGCTGTGGCCACCATACATCTGACAGAGCCGTGCTGTGCAGCTCCGCAACCGAGCGCTTCCTCCGACCACTGCCGGCATCGGGAACAGCTGATCAGTGGGGGTGCCGGGTGTCGCACCCTCAATCAGATACTGATGACCTATCCTAAGGGTAAGCCATCAATGTAAAAGTCCCAAACAAACCTGTAATTCTAGCTGTCTCATATTACTGTTAAACTGATATATGAAATATAATACTATATATATATCTCATCGTTAACCCTGGATGTCCTCCTCCTCATTGTCCTGTGTGTGGCAGCAAAAGCAAGAGACTAAACTCCGCCAAACCCACCAAAATCTAAATGAGCTGATAGTCCAATGTCTATGGTGGCCTCCCGACTTTCTCTCAATAAATGATGTAGAGAGAGAAGGATCGGACAGGCTGCATTTCAGCAGCCGATTCTTTTGTTCTCTGGCAGCCGCTTATCATCTACACAAAGGAGTCAGACAATGGATGTTTCATAAAGAACACAAGGGTCTTTGGCCAGAGAGGGTATTGTGGTTATGGCGGAGTCAGCAGAGATGGCCGTCTGCCGAATGATCTTTTAGCAGGCAGCCATCTAATGTATATAGAGGTTTTAAGACAAGTGGCTGCAGCATGAGCCTCCCCCCACTCATGTGGTCTGTCTGCAGTAGAGCAAAAGATTGCTAAACCATGCTTCTTGGTTGAGGAGGTAAGTCTTCATTTGGCCACCAGCTGAAGATGGAACTAATCAGCAGATTAATCTCTTGTTTTCTGTAGGATTTCCACAAGAATGAACCTTTCAGGACTCCAAATGCTGGAGACTAATAGACAGTGAAGGCAACGGTTTGATTAATTTAGACATTTATAAGTTTAGTGCTTCTTAAAATTGTATTTTGACCTACAGAGAAAGCCCCTCACACTAAATGATTGAGTGGTCAGGTTGTTTGGAGATACTGGCATAAACTAGAAATGGCCACTGTGGGTTGTCGCTCGACTTTCTCAGACTCCTAAATATCTGCAGAATCATTGGGAACAGGTATTTTAATTCTGTCTAGTCTAAAGGTTTTATTTTTTATGAATTGATTATGTAGCGCCATTAAATCCGCATCACATTACAGGCATTATTGGCACTGTCCCCATTGGGGCTCAAGATCTAAATTCCCTATTAGTATGTTTTTGGAGTGTGGAGAAAAAAAAAAAAAAAACCACACACTTTCCCATTTTTATTTAAAAATAATAAACACAGTTATACTCACCTAACCCCATTGCATTGAAGCCCTCGTCTCCTGTAATAAAACAATACTCACCTGTCCGACATTCTGTCCCACGTCGTAATCCATGTCTGGGGATAAATAGTTTTCAACCTGGATGGCGTCAACATGCGACCTTCCAGGCTGAGGACCACTGAGGAATGAGCTACTGCGAACTCAGCCTCAGTGACTAGCGGTGACGTCTTCGAGGTTACCGCCGGTCACTGAGGCTGTATTCGCAGCTGGGCTGAACTGTGTTAACCTCAGCACCATGAGAAAAAGCCACTGAGTTCACCATGAGAAATTCCCACGGTGATCTGCAGTGAACTCACTGAGCTGAAGTGTTGTGAACTCGGATATCTCCGGTACTGGTTTTCTGGTACCGGAAATATCAGGACGTGTGAAACAGGACTTCGATAGTATTGACAAATATGCTTCAGTGACTTTAAATCATTAAAAAAAAAAAAAAGAAAAAAAGTCATCTCATAAACATGGAATAAATCAATAGATAGCAAATATTTAGTTGTCTGCCTACAAGTCACAAAGTGCTGGAAGCCAGCCAGTGACAGCTAAATGTCAACGCAACACAGTATATTAAAATGGTATAAAATAATTGTTCTAATATCACTCCTTGCAAAGGTTTGAGGCACATGTGTAAAAACCTATGCAAAGTAAGTGAAATCTAAATAAATCAAATCAATATTTGGTGTGACTGCACTTCGCCTTCCAAATAACACCAAAGATCCAAAGATTCTATTCTTCTAGATACACTTGTCACAGAGGAGGAAGAAAAAGACCGGGTTTTCCAATGTATCCGCGCTGACCACACAAGGACAGAAATATTCTTGAAAGCTTTGTGCCGACACGGTTCGTGGCAAATCTGCCACTTCCTCAGGGCCAATTCTTTGGCCCTGAGGAAGTGGCAGATTTGCCACAAAACGAGTCGACACAATAAAGCTTTCAAGAATATTTTTGTCCTTGTGTGGTCAGCGTGGATACATTGGAAAACCCAGTCTTTTTCTTCCTCCTCTGTGACATTGGCATCTACGGGAGTCTGCAGCGACCACTGGTTCCTTTCACATTCTGCAAGGAGTTGTGACTGTTCACAACCTGTAAAGGTGAGTGCACCAACCGTGTATTGTCACCCAAAATATCACTTTTATCGCCCTATGTGCGCTCTCTTTCCTTAATTCTATATACACTTGACACAGATTTTGAAGGAACTCCACAGAGATGTTGTTCCAAACATCTTAACATCTTGGAGAACTAATAGCACATCTTCTGAGGATGTCACTTCTGCAAATCCATCCAGTCTTCATGTAATCCCACACAGACTCAAGGTTGAGATTCTTCACCCTGAAGATAGTTCTTAATGACATTGGTTGTATGTTTGGGATCCTTGTCTTGCAGAGTAAATTTGGAGCCAGTCAGATGCCTCCCTGCTCGTATGACATGATGGATAAGCATCTGCCTTTATTTCATACCACTGTGGACACTAACAACTTTGACCAAATCAAAACTCCATTTGCAAAGATAACTCCAAACTTGCAAGGAGCCTCCACCATGCTTCACTGTTGCTTGCAGACACTCATTATACTGCTCTCCAACACATCGGTGAACAAACTGCTTTCTGTAACAGCCCAGAGCACATGCTGCCATTTTTCTCCATCCCAGTTCCTACGTTTTTGTGCATAGGTTAATCATTTGGAATGGTTTTTATGTAGAAGGTATGGTGTTTGGCCATCATTCTTCTATGAAGACCACTTCTGATCAGACATTTCCAAACAGTGGATGGGGGTAGCTGTGTTCGACTGGTTGCTAGACAAAGGGACGTGAGCGTGATGTGTTTGTTGTTCATCTACTGCACTAAGTTTCTTTGGCCGACCGCTGCATCTGAGGTCCTTTGCCGCATTCTTTTCCACATTTGTCTAAAACTTTTGCACAGTATTAATATATGGCTATAACAGTCCCACAGTTAACAGAAATTGAAACACCAAGAAGAAAAAAAAATTGTGGAAATTATGAAAATGAAAGGATTGACATTAGTGATATGCAAACAATGAAAAAATGGGAACAACATTTTTGAAACATCTCAATTTATTAAGTATGGAGTATGAGCTCCAATTGCAGAAACCCCAGCACTTATAGCCTTGGCTGCTATTAATGTGGTTATTAATGGTTGTCTGAGGAATGTTCTGCTGTTGCGGCATGCACTTGAGCAAATCATCAATATTTGCGGTTGGCGGGTTCCTGTGCAGTTCTAGACTAATGACGTCCCACTTGTGCTCGATGGGAGACAAGTCTGGAGAAGCTGCAGGCCATGGTAGCACATTTAGGCTGCTCACAGACGCACAAGCAACATACAGCCTGGTGTGGTCATGTTGAAAAACTCCAGGGACACTTTCACGTTTCCTCCTGAAGGCCTCTTCATGGCGCTACCCACATTCGTCTACAGACCAATTATGATGTCCACTACGAAAGCAGGACTGATCGCCATTCTTTGAATCTGGTGAGACCACATGAAAAAAGTCATGAAATGGGAACATGGCATCAGTCCTACTCAATAGGCAGCAGGGTGGCTCAGTGGTTAGCACTGTTTTGCAGCACTGGGATCCTGGGTTCAAATTCCACCAACATCATCTGCAAGGAGATTGTATGTTCTCCCCGTGTTTGCGTGGGTTTCCTCCGATTTCCTCCCACATTCCAAAGACATAGTGATAGGGAATTTAGATTGTGAACCCCAATGGGGACAGTGATGATGTCTGTTAAGCGCTGAGCAATTAATGGCGCCAAATAAGCAAATACATAATAAATACTCCCATGGTTATGGTGTGGGGTGGCATAATGGTAGTCTTCATTCCAGGTACACTAATAACTCAGCATTACATGGATTTGGTGGTGGAACCAGAGGTGCGGCCGCTTCTACAAAGTGTCCTAGGAGCCATTTTCAACATGACTACACCAGGCCACATGTTTCTTATGCTACTTGGGCAGAGCTTGATGATTTGCACAAGTGCATTCAGAGCAGCAGAAGAATTCTCAGACAGCCATCAATAACCTCGTTGGCATCAGCCAAGGCTGTAAGTGCTGGGACTTCTGCGTGTGGCACTCATACTCAAGATTAAAAAAATAAAAATAAATAATTAGAGGAGTTCGGGGGGGAAATTATTCTATTCTCTGATTTTCCAATTCCAAGATTTTTTTATTTGCATTCTTGCAATTTCAAATGTAAAGTATATATTTGTATATATTCAATATATATTATATAAGTCTGATTTTGGTGGGGATCTTTATAATAATAGTGACTTTCAAAGGAGCTTGTGTGGTAATTGAAGACCCATGGCTGCAAAAAAAATATTGTAACTGGCATAAAGAGTGTTGTGGGTGATAGGTGACTTATTTGTACTTTGCTTTATGTCTTTTTTAACCTATAAATGTTCAACTTGAAATCAGCTGAAAACAGTCGGTGGTGATCTGGAAAATGGGAATAAACTGTACTATAGATACAGAGAGAGGGCAGATTTCTGTTTTGAGTAAATTATGAATAACATAATATAATCAGTAGCAAGCACATACAGGGGATATCTTCTTGAAATCGGACCTTTGACTAGTTAATCACCTATGGAGCACATTTTCATCATAAGTGGTTGAGCAAAGTATGACTCCGGCTCAGGAGTTGAGCCCGCTTCCTACATAACAGATGCCGGCTGTGTTACGTAGCCGGCGTATGCCTGTAAATGCAGTGACAGGAGCTTGCACCAATCGCTGCAGCTTAACCACTTCATTGCTGCTGTCAATCTTTGCGGGACTTGAATACGTCCTCCCTTGAGAGACCCTTTTAAAATCACGTTACATACAAGACAGTGATCGGAGCACAAACATATTTGTGAGCTCAGTTAACCCTTTAAAAGGAACTTATTATCAGAAAATGACCTATTGTTTAAACCAGGCGTTTATTTGTTTTTTAAATTTGGCATTTTTTAATCACATGAGAAAAAAAACAAGAAACAAGCCAATTTTTTTTATCTTGCAGTTTTCATACTGGCCAGCAGGGTTATTTTTAGACTCATATTTTGTGTCTTTTTTAGACGACTTTTCAGCAAACTCCTTATCACCAGAGGCTGGATTGTAATGATAGGTAACACCTCTATACACTGCGGATAACTCAGGATCCACCAATCACGATTGTATGCAGAGGTGCTTGCCTATCATTGGACACCAATAAAATGAAGTTAGGGTCAGGTCCTCCCATTGCTGCTAATGTACAAGTCTCGTTTCCTGAAACAGTAAGTTTTTTCAATACAGGATGAGACATATGAAAATAAAAAAGCCAACATTAAAAAAAACCAAAAAAAAAAAAACCACAACACCCGATTAGCACAAGTCATTTTCTCATGACAGCTTCTCCAGACACTTTCAGGCTTTGAAAAAAAAAAAAAAGTAGTAGCAAGACCTTTTTTCTTCTGTTGACAAAGCAAGGAGCACATTTCACGGACCATTTTAGGGTCCAAAGACGCGTTTCAGTTTTTGGTAATTTTTACTTGCTTTTCCTTTCTTTTTATTTATTTTTCATTTACATTTTTTATGCATTTATGAAAAAAGTTTTAAACATCCTCAATTTATTTATTTTTTAATGAGAGCAATGGGGGAGTTTATTAAATTATAGAGATTTTTATTTATTTTTTTTAAGGCTGGGAACCTTTGTTTAGACATTGCTATGGAAAACATTGCAAAGACCCAGGTGCAATATGAGAAACGGAAAAAAAAAAAGAAGTGGCCCTGTGTCTAGTGAAGCCCAAAGGGGTTACGAAAAAAAAGCATGTGTCCTCATGGCCAGACATACAACAGTGGCCAGACATACAACAACCAACTATTCATGGCAAGTAATCATAGGATGCATAATATCATGTGGGAGGTAATATTTTAAAAAAACAGGGAATGCGGGAAAACCTTACCTAACATCATGGTGACTGTTGTGGTAGCAAAGGCCGCCATAATCATGCCTCCAATGCAGGACACTATCCCAATCAGGACGATGTAGGCATCTTTCAGACAACGGGTAAAGAGGACAACACCAAGAAAACTGAAAACAAAGCAGAACGTGGACAAGGCAGACCCCCATCCAACTCGTACAGGATCCCAACAGAGCGGAGAGTCCAACTCATAAAGGGTGAAGAGACTCCCGGCTCCAATATTAGAAAACAGATAGGCCATGAAAGCGGACATGAGAATGCTAATGGCCACCCGCTTCTTGCAGGACGCATGCTTAAAGAGCAGAAAAACTCCAGAGAAAAGCTCCTTGAAGCCTTCTTTACTCATCACGTTCTGCTGAAATTCCGATCTTTTCACAGTCTCTTCTAGTATAAAAAGGATATATAAAATATTCAGGATGTGTAGAAGAGTTGGAAGCAGAAAGGACCACCTAAATCCTAAAGCTCTGAGTATATACCCAGACGTGATCCCCGCCACTCCGCTCGACACCCCAAGGATCATGTCAACAAATGCAATGCGTACGTTCTTCGTCTGCATGTCTTTAGCTATGTCCGCTATATAAGAGAAGCATCCACCAACAAATGTAGCAAATCCACCCAAGAATCCGCTGAAGACAGAGGCTACGTATAAGATTTCAAGGGGCAGGTCAAAGAAAGAGGCCGAGCCGTATGCACCGATAGTCAATAAGGCACCTATGGAGGGGAGCAGCAGCGATGCTTTGCGCCCATGTTGATCGCCGTAAGACACCAGGATTAATGCCATTAACAGACTTGGGAAAAGTGAACTTAAATCCAGAGTTGTGTAGAACGTGGACGATTTCTGCTGGACCTCCTGAAAGAAAATGAAAAGAAAAGGATTATTAGTGTTAAGACTGCCCAAAAACAGCCACACAAATGAGTAACTCAGGACTACAACTCATGTGTATATGAGATATCATCAGGTAGAGTGCCTAACACATGTATGTTTTGTCATGGCTATAGGACCCTTCGCTCAGGGTCCACAATAATCATGCTTGGGTCTTATTCACGTGTATATTCACAATTTTTTTGTTTTTTTTAGCACCTCGGATCATTAGTTATTCATTTAAAAAAAAGCAATGTGGTCCAAGAGGGAGCCCCCCGAGAATCTGGTTCGGGATGGCATTCATTTGTATATAATGATCTTTCGTTCACGGGAAATCCCCTCTAAATATTAACCTTCCAGTCATCATCTTGAGTTGGGAGATCCACGTCCAGTCCCACTGTCCAATATCATTTCCGAATATGATGTTAGCAAGCAGAAAGACAGCAAGCAAATTATATGTGGATGTTGTTGGTGATGGTGTTCCATAATTAATAAAATCTGAAAGAGCGGGATCCTTAAAGCGGTCGTCCTCTACTGTAAACAATGACAGACCATCCGTAGGATAGGTAACCAATGTCTGATCATTGGGTGGGGGGGTACGACACCTGGCACCCCACTGATCAGCTGTTCTCGGTGTCAGCGACCACAACGTCTGTTGCTGCACAACACAGCTCAGACAGCGGATTAGTGGCAGCGCCTGGTTACCCCTCATCCGCCCCCTACGGATTTGAATAGGGGGCAAGTGTCCATTACTCGGCCACTATACAGCTGACGGAGCTGTGCGGTCCAGTTCCGTGACAGAACAGTTACCGCTGCCGCCAACACCGTGAAAAGCTGATCGGCGGGGGTGAGGGTGTCATACCTCCAATGATCAGAGATTGATTACCAGATGGCCCATCCTTATGATAGGTCAAGTAGTGGACAATTTCCTCAATGAGTATTTGGTGAGTCCTGGATATTTCAGATATTCTGCACCCATTAGGTAAATTAGATTACTTGTGTTTTTTTCAGTGGGAATGAGACTTTTTAAAATCTTATCTACTTGCTGAAACTGTAAGACGCTGCATTTTTTTTTGCGCAGCAAAGATACGTAGAGTCAAAAACTCACAAAAAAAAATCATGACAGGAGCTTACCCAAAAGTGAACAAAAGTTAAGCACAACTTAAAGAGGGCCACCAACACTTTAAAAGTTAAAATTAATGTGCCCCTTTGGGGATGTAGGTGGAAGGACAGGAAGCATAAAGCTGTATCTGGTAAGTGATTATCGTTTTTTTTTGTTTGTTTGTTTTTTTTTTTTATTTCTTATACCCCCATTGAATTAAGGATAAACTTTTAAAGTAGGTCATCTGCTGGTGTAGGTTCTACCAGGAAATTTTAGAGCACTTCATGCTTCCCTCTGCCGACAAGCTTTTTGGAGATGGAAATTTCATTTTCCAGCAGGACTTGGCACCTGTCCACACTGACAAAAGTACCAATACCTGATGTACAAACAACTATATCACTGTGCTTGATTGGCCAGAAAACTTGCCTGACCTTAACCCCATAGAGAATCTATTGTGTATTGTCAGGAAGAAGATGAGAGACACCAGACCCAACAATGCAGAGGAGCTGAAGGCTGCTATCAAAGCAACCTGGGCTTCCATAACACCTCAGCAGTGTCACAGGCTGATTGCCTCCATGCCACGCCGCATTGATGCAGTAATTGATGCCAAAGGAGCCCCAACCAAGTATTGAATGCATTTACTGAACAATCATTTCAGTAGGCCAACATTTTAGATTTTAAAATCATTTTTTCAAGCTGGTGTTATAAAGTATTCTAATTTACTGAGATAATGACTTTTGGGTTTTCATTGGTTGTAAGCCATAATCATCAACTAAAGAAATAAAACACTTAAATAGATCACTCCGCTTGTAATGACTCTATATAATATATGAGTTTCACTTTTTGTATTAATTATTGAATTAAATTCACTTTTTGAGGATATTCTAATTTTGTGAGAAGCACCTGTATGTAATGCAATTATTTTACAAGGCACACGGGTAAAAGCAGGATTCAGCAGTACTGGACCCCAGCGATCATTCATTCATCATCTCCCTGGGTTCAGTGCTTTTGTGAGGAGTTCGTTGTGGTTGTTGCTGTGTACGCTGCAGGTTTACCTTTCTTAAGAACACGAGATCGGCCCATAGAAGCGCGGATCTTCATTCTTGTTTACAGATGCTTCATATAAAACAAAATTGTTATGGAGTCGCTTGCTATCAGATTTCACACACTGATATCAAGCAGATAAGGTAACAATACGTGAAGGAATTGGAAGGGACCAGAGCAAAACACCAAATTATTAAAGGGAGACGCCGGTAACAGACACAAAGTCCTATTAAAATTATTTGGAAGAAGACTAAAGTGATGACAAGTACAAAAATAAAAAAAAAACTGGAAATAAAAAATTCTCCAAAAAGGTGGACATTTATTTTAAACCTGAT
Source organism: Oophaga pumilio (assembly GCA_009801035.1). Classification (NCBI taxonomy): domain Eukaryota; kingdom Metazoa; phylum Chordata; class Amphibia; order Anura; family Dendrobatidae; genus Oophaga; species Oophaga pumilio. The sequence continues at coordinate 52,379 of VIAB01006260.1, forward strand.
ATTAACCCCTTCATCCCTGAGCCTGTTTTCACCTTCATGACCATGCCAAATTTTACAATTCTGACCAGTGTCACTTAATGTGGTGATAACTCTGGAACGCTTCCACAGCCCGCACGGATTCTGATATTCCGTGAGATATCGTACTTCACGATAGTAGTAAAATTTATTTGCTAGAACTTGCGTTAATTTGTGGAAAAAAAAAACAAAATTTGGGGAAAAAGTTGAAAATTTCGAAATTTTCAAACTTTACATTTTTGTGCCCTTAAACCACAGGGATATGTCAAACAAAATAGTTACCGTATTTTTCGGACTATAAGACGCACCTGACCTTAAGACGCACCCCAAATTTTCAGAAGGAAAATGGGGGAAAAAAAAAGTGTCAAATGGGGGTCCGTCTTACATTCCGAATTCAGCTTACCAGTGAAGGGATCGCCACAGGTGGATAATTGGTCACAGGGGTCATTTGGTCGGCCAGGCTGGTGCCGCAGCTGGGGCTTTGTGTTCCGGGGCAGGGGGCTTTGTGCTCCGGGGCACTGTGCTCCAGGGCAAGGGCATTGTGCCCTGGGGCAGTGGCTCTCTGTGCTGTATGGGGGGGCTCGGCAAGCATTTCGTCAAAGCCCGGAGGCCCCCGCTCCTCCGTTAATGCCATGCTGCGGAAATGTAAGCCATTAGGGCTGTGAAGAATGAATAATTACATTTTTACTGCTAAAAAGGTTTTTAGCGCCAAATTTTTAATTTTTTTCCTATTGGCCCAATTAATTTGTTGAGAAATTTCTCCTGAGTGCGCCAATACCATACATCTAATCGGGAACTATTTTTGAGGCACAGAGTAAAACTCAGAAGGGAAGGAGCGCCATAATTTAGTGCAGATTTTACTGTAACAGTGCAAATGGTGCTAATGTAAAGCAGACATGAGGGAAATGTTATTTATTAATGCTTTGCTATGGTGTGACTGAATTAAAGGGATAATCATTCAAAGTTTGAACATTGCTAATTTTTTTTTACATTTTTTTTTTTCAAATTTCTGATATTTTTTTTTATAAATAATCACAAAACATATCAACCCAAATTTACCATTATCATAAAGTATAATGTGTCACGAAAAATCACTGGAATTTGTTGATATAGGAAAGATGTGTATCTTCGTACCGTGTTAGCCAGTAGATATATCTACTGGAATTTGTTGAAGCATTCCAGAGTTATTACCACATAAAGTGACACTGGTCAGCTTTTTAAAATTTGGCTCTGTCACTAAGGGGTTAGATAACATCAGGTTCTTAGTAACACTGTTTTTAATTTAAAAAAAAACAAAACCATACAAGCTATCCCACCAGCGGCAAAGTGACCCTATTCGAGACGATCCTACACCGTAATATTAAAAGCTTCCCAAGGCTGAGGTGTCCAGAGTTTGAGACCCAGTCCTTTGCCCTTATTCACACAGGTCACGTCTGACATATAATGAGGTTTTAATGTTAGACAGTGTAAGACCATGCCGAATATGGTCACCTTGACGCTGGTGGGATGGCTTTTATGCTTTTGTGATAAAAAACAGTGTTACTAAGAACCCGATGTTACTTAGGCTGGTTTCACATCAGCGTTGCACTGACCTGCGTTGGTCAGCGCACGGCCGCCGCTAAGCTCCGCCCCTGCTCGATCGCTCCCGCGACCTACGTACCCTATCTTTAGCATTGGGTACGCAGGCCGTGCGCAGATATGCATTTGCCGGCGCTTGTGTCCTTTTGACGGTGAGCTGACCTGTGTCCAACGCACCATGTTGCATTTTGGTGCGCTCGGCGCACCGTCAAAAGGGCGCATGCGCCGGAAAACGCATATCTGCACACGGCTTGCATACCCAATGCTAAAGATAGGGTACACAGGTCGCATGCAGCGTCATGCACCCATAGGCGGAGCTATTGGGAGGAGCCACGGCCGGGGGCGGAGCTTAGTGGCGGCCGTGCACTGACCGACGCAGGTCAGTGCAACGCTAGTGTGAAACTAGCCTAAGATGCACTTTTGCTTTTCACTTCGTTATTTACAGCAGGGTTAATTCTCATTTTGTTTCTTGAGGTTTTGTATTTTCACTGTATCCTGTACAGACAGTGTGTGAATACGAACACTAGCAGAAAGCCCTGTTATCAGCCATCAACAGCCTCTTCTCCCAGATGACCTACAGTAACCCTTAGCGCTACCTTTACACGGTCCTAGTTATATTAACCATAAACAGAATAAAAAGTGTCTGACGCTGTGTGTGATCATTACACACAGACAGTGAATGATAATCATGTTTCCCCCTCGACATCATACAGTGACTGTAGAGGTGCAGAAAATATAGAAATTACAGTTATTCTAAAGCTCATGGCTTACATGAACAGACTAATATATGTAGGAGGTATGGCCGCCCCGCACACACTGTGTATAGACTCCGTATAGACCGCACCGGTCTATTGTTTCCGGCCGCCTGATGCGCCGCTTCAGGCGCTGTCAGGCGTCTCCGGCAAAAAAAAAAAACGTTACATGATGCGTCATGTCCGGCCGCCGAAATTAAAATCTATGACGGATCCAGCAGAAAACGGACTAAACGCAATAACATGCGGCGCAATCTGGCGCTAATGCATGTCAATGAGAAAAAAACGGATCCAGCGGTAAAAAAAAACCGCATCCGTTTTTTGCAAAAACTGCCGGATCACGCCTGACGGAAAAAAACTGATGTGTGAAAGAGGTCTTATGTTGCTCAAATACACACAAAGGGAATAAAGTTATGAGCAACCGTGCTGGGATAAGGGTCCCGTTACACATAGCGACACACCAGCGATCCCGACAACGATATGCACGTGTCAGGATCGCTGGTGTGTCGCTACATGATCGCTGGTGAGTTGCCAAACAGGCAGATCTCAGCAGCGATCAGGACAGCGACACTGCGGGTAACAAGGGACTCAAGTCGCTTAGTTACCCGCAAGTGTACCTTAGATACCAGCGCGCTTGTGCAGGGAGCTAGTAACCAAGGTACACATCGGGTTTCCAGGTGCCGCTCGGCGCTTAGTAACCCGCTGTGTACCTTGATTACCAGCTCCCCTGCACAAGCGCGCCTGTATCCAACGTACACATCGGGTTTCCAGGCGCCGCCCGGTGCCTGGAAACCCAATGTGTACCTTGGTTACCAGCTCCAGCTTGCTTATCGCTGGTCTCCCGCCTGTCACACGCAGCGATGTGCGCTGGCCAGCGGGAGACCAGCGATCAAAAAATGGTCCAAGACATTCAGCGACACCCAGCAGGGGGGCTGATCGTCGCTGAGTGTCATACTAAGGCCTCTTTCACACATCCGTTTTGTGCCGCCAGGCACAATCCGTCCAAAACCGGAAAGGACGGCAGCGAATTATGCAGCCGCAGGGACTCAAACATATTTTTCGAGCACGCCGAAGACACTCGGTTAGCACCCGAGCATGCTCAGATAACATCTTATCCAAGTATGAACACTCATCACTAGAAATAAACATGTGTAATTGCAACAACTTTCTGGGAGAAATTATTTCTTTTTCTGGGACAATTTCAAGGGTGCCAACACTTTAGGCCATGACTGTATAATAACTGACGATCAGCACGGATTCATGATGATTGAGTTCCTGTTTTGCACACAGATCAGTGTCTTCGGTGAGCTGTAATATCGAACAACAGGACCAATAACAACCGTAATAACACAAACCCTTTATATAATACACAGACCATACAGTTACCAGGTGTAATGCGGATCTGTCAATATTGGACAATGATTGTGATACACAGAAACCAGTGCCCGCTCCTGATGGGCTGCAGGCGAAACACGGCACCACTGCAAAGGATCTTGTCCTACCGCTCAGCAATGGACTGGCAGATCGGCAATGGTGCCGCTAGGACCAACTACCCCTCTGATGATCCATAGTGGCCCTTACTCCTCTGATGACCTATAGTGACCTTTAATGCTACCAATATATGGTCCTAGTTATGCTCCATGTACCCAACAGCAAACCAAAGTGTGATGCTGTGTGCAAACATTATTATTCACCGACTATGTACCAAGTAAACGAAGACTAAAGAGAATTATAATCACATGGTTGCAACCTATGACTAAGGACAGAAATAGTAATTAAAGGAACTAGTTTTACTAAAGGTATTTTTACTAAATGAATCATCCTTTTAAAAAGGTAGTAGTTTCCTGTAGATGTAATAACTATGGTGGCCCTGTACATTGCAAACACTATAAAGGAGGGGAGGTAGTGTATGGACTCTGTACAGATAGCACTGGGGGACGGAGATTAGATTTTAACATTATTTATATTGCAAAAACACTTTATTTTTCAAAAATAAAAGAGCAACATTTGAGAAACCCCTTTAAAGAAGCCATAAAAGTCAGTCATAAGGCTTAGATCTACACTAGCACCATGACCCAGTGAGGGGCAATCCCCACTCATGAAATATCCACTGGATATAACTGTGACAGAATCACATTGTGAATGTGGCCCCATCTCATGGCTGCTGGGAATGGAGGGTTGGCCACACATGGTGTCTCCATTTACTTCTTTGAAAGGTCCAAAAAATCTTGAACAAATGTTCTAGGCTGTTCTGAAACTCCCATAGGAGTTAATAGATCAAGCCCCCAAAAATAGCATCAAGTAAAGAAAGCCATGCATGCCCGGCCACCTCGCGATTTCCAGAGATGGGGCCCAGTGCCTGAAATAAATACCAGACCCAGTAGTAAGATTCACATCTATCAGACATTTATGGATATGCTGTGGATTTCTGAGATGGGAATACCCCCAAAGGCCTCATTCAGATGTCAGATTTTCATGTACGAGAGTCATCTTTGTTTTTCACAGATAGCACATGTAGCTGTAACAGTCTATGGGGCCATTCACAAGTCTGTGATTTTTGCTTGGTCCCCAGAAAATCGTGGACAGATGTCTGATTTTGAAACGAGGTGCGGATCAAAATCAGCAATGCAAGGCTATGGCTCCATGAAGAGGAAAAAAGAAACCAGACCGTACTCGAATGACGTCCAAGTGCGGTCCGATTTTCAGGGACTGTCAGAAAGGAAAAAGGTGAAAAAAAATTTTTTTTCCTCCATGTATGAGAAAAACTGATGAAACTGGGACCAACCACACTCTGCTCAGAATAATAGGACCATTTTTCTTGTACGTGAGAAAATCAGCTGTCTGAATGAGGACTAAGACCTAGACAGACTTCACATTGAAGAGAAAATTAATTTTGCCGTTTATGTAAAAAGGATTGGAAATGCCCTACAGTCCATTACAGGCCGCCAAGTGCTCTCACTCTTCCCGGTAGATCCTGATCCTTCTCTTTCGGCCATACTGGATACCGGCACCCCTCTGACGGGAACAGAAGGGTCAGGGCTTAATGAGGAGAGCCGGGGCACGTCCCAGGCCCTTTTCTCTACAGTATGTGTCAGTGCACTACTCAGAGCCTTTGATCTTAGTTTACAGGGTACAAACGCCCCGGCAAACTTCTAATATGGAAGCACTTTCCTACATCCTCACCTTTTGATGTGTAAAGTTGGGGTTAGTTTGGTTGGTTTCACAATGTGATATGTTATCGCTGTAGAAGACCGTGGAGTTGAACTCTTCCTCCCAGAACCTCTGGTAGACAAACTGCTGCATCAGAGGGTAGCTGGCAAAGCAGGCGAAGCAGTAGAAGGCCATGACCGGCTCCACCAAGTACACGAGTCCCATCTTTACTTCTGATTCTTTCACAGAGGAACCATCACGTGTCTATTGTTACAGCTGGAAAAAGAAGCATCTGTTATTCTGGGCCTTATAACTGCATTACCTCTTACAATTATGGGGCACATTTACAAACGTTTTATTTTTTTGTCACATTTATTAATGTTTGCAGATTTGCATCACAACCGAAAAAGTGACAGATGGTCGTCATATACAGTCAGAGGTGTGAATTCCCAATTAATCATGTCCCACTGCTTTGTATCTACAGCTGCTCTGCAAATCTATGTCTCCATGGTTACAGACTACACACAACCCGTGTAGTCTGATCCTCAGTGTCTCCATGGTTACAGACTACACACAACACCTGTGTAGTCTGATCCTCAGTGTCTCCATGGTTACAGACTACACACAACCCCTCTGTAGTCTGATCCTGTGTCTCCATGGTTACAGACTACACACAACCCCTGTGTAGTCTGATCCTCAGTGTCTCCGTGGTTACAGACTACACACAACCCCTGTGTAGTCTGATCCTGTGTCTCCATGGTTACAGACTACACACAAGCCCTGTGTAGTCTGATTCTCAGTGTCTCCATGGTTACAGACTACACACAAACACATGCAATAAGTTAAAGCGGTTGCCCACGACTATTTTATTTTTTACTATGGGCCTAAAAGCTAACAGGCAGGTGCAGTAGTTGCTTACGGAATCCTGCTTTACCCGGCGCCGGCTCAGAGTGGTCACTAACCGCTCCTGCTGGAGATTCAGCTGCTTAAAGTCAACAGCTCACTTTCCGCCAGGCTGCTGTGTTGATGGGGCGCGACTGCCGACATAATGCTGATTTACAGCCGGCTCCCCACAGTTTGGCAGCGGGGATCTGGCTGCCAATCAGGCCGGAGGAGAAGCCGCTGCTCTGTCGACATGATGTCAGCAGAAGCTGCAGAATCACAAACAGGAGCAGTCTGTGACCGCTTGGTGTCAGGCAGAGTTCGCCAAGCACAACAGGCAGGCAATTAGAAACTAACTGCTTGTAAGAGCTTACGCCCGTAATAAAGAAATTAAATAGTCATGGAAAACCCCTTTAAATGACAGGCAGCGAACCCCATACATTACAGGGGGTGGTATGTTGTATTATTTTCAGGTTTCAGCTCATCAACCAGATTATCAACTCCAGAAAACCACTTCATTGTTCCCATCACTCACCTCTATAGGTTTATTATCCAACTATTGAAGGTTAAAGTGGGCCCGATAATACCAAGACCCTCCTGTACCCAAAGCTAAGAATCACCGGGGGCACCCGATAGCAGCGTTCTTCTATATGGCTGGTGGGAGCGCTTGTTAACACTGCTGCCATTTACAATGGAGAAGACATTATAAAGAACTGAAGGACAAGAAAAGCATAAAAAGGTGGGGCTGATCCATCACTAAATCAGAATACTACCCATCTTAAAGGGGTTGTCCATGGCCGGGACTGTTGTGGTACTCAATCTCACAGACATCCTATAGCTCCCCATCTCATACTGACCCAGTCCGTGCCAGTCTCAGCGCTCTGCACAGTCATCCAGAAATGCCGGCTCAGTCAATCACTGGCTAAGTGGGGCGCCTCTGTTTCAATTAATGACAGGCACTTAACCATTTCCTGTTTGTCAAGATAGGAACAAGAAGTAGAGACCAGCAGGGACAGGGTAAACATCAGAAGGGGCACTACAGAGAATTGTTGGGGGTTAATATTACTTCTTTAAAGGGAATCTGTGTCTGGGATTTTGCTTCCCCATCCGAGAACAGAATGATTTCGGGGCAGATACCCCGATTCCAGCGATGTAGCACTTACTGGGCTGCATGCTGCAGTTTTGATGAAATCAATGTTTTATTGGCTGCAGATCTAGCAGTTCTCTGAATGCTGAGCCCTGTAAAACCCTGCACACATCACTGATTGGCATCTTTCTGTGTACTGTGCATAGGCAGAAAGCCGAGATTATACAGACCTCATGAATATGAAGGACTGCATTGTAGCAGGATTACTAGACATCTGGTGTTAACGTCCTGCTGATCAAACTACAGCAAGCAGTCCAGTAAGTGACATATCGATGGAATCAGGGTCTCTGCCCCCTACATCATGCTGCTCTCACATTAGGTGGCAAAAACTTCCCTTTATCCAGTCTGTGCCTTTTAAAACATTTTTTTAATCTCCTTACAACTGCTTTAAATTATTCAAACATAAATGTAGGTCATCCAAAAGCATTTGTAGAACGCAGATTATTGAGAAGGATCACATTGTAAAACTGGCGAGTCACACACATTCGCTTATCAACGCTGGAAATTTAATACAGCGCATCAAGAATTTTTTTTTTCCTGCCAACTTCCTTTAAGCGTCATAAGAAATAAGGGGAAATTGGAAATTATTTTATACTTTATTCAGCAAAACAGAAGAAAACTCGAGAAAAATCTGACAATGAAAATAGAAAAATGTCAGCTTTATTGCAGAAACAGCGCCACACCTGTCCACGGGTTGTGTCAGGTATTGCACCTCAGCTCCAATGAAGTGAATAGAGCTGAGCTGCAAAACCACTTCTAACCTGTAGACAGTTGTGGGGCTGTTTTTCCAATTGTGCATAACCACTTTAACTTACTAATACCAATGTTGTCAGAACAGATGGACTGCAATATGCCGATTCCATTAGGAAGAGATGACTGTAAGCATGTGATCCTTATGTGCAGTCTTGCGACACAAGGAATCACGATAAACCTGTCCTTCCACTTTTTCCCTGATTCATGGGTACATGTGATCTAGGTAGAATAAGAATCTCAGCTCTGGATACAGATTAGCCATTTCCAGTGTTTCTTAACGCCAGTCCTCAAGTAGCCCCAAGAGGTCTTATCCTACAGAGGAATGTGCAGATTGCCCATAGCAGCTGTTGTAAAAACTTCTGTCCTGCTCCGAAAGTCTGTCATTGTAGTTTCACAACAGCTGGAGTCCCGCAAGTCACTGACCTCTGCTAGGGACAGCACCCGGCTGCTAGGGACAGAACCTGGGGCAATTTTTAAGGCCTCATTCAGACGTCCATGATTTTTTATGATTAATATGGTCAATGTGTCATAAGTGTTTTGGATCGTAGTTTCATCAGTGTTTTTTTTGGCATGGGTAAAGAAATAAATTACATAGCTTCTCCTATACATTGCAATGTTAATCACGGACTGCACATGGACGCCATCCGTGTGCCGTTCGCGATTTTCCTGGACCCATAGACTTGTATTGGCACCAGTGTCGCCAACCGTCCAGAAATTCCGGGACAGTCCGAAAATAAATAAACATAGGGCACTTTTTTTGGCCTGTCCATAAAAAAAAAATTATTATGATTACTTACTGGTAATTGGATTTTCCAGAACCCACTACAGCACCATGGAGACAGAGGACCCGCCCCAAGGACAGGAAACCCTATAACTTTTAAAGGCAGAGACTTCTAGTATGCTTCAGTGGTTTACAGAGCATAAGAGGAACTCTGGTTCGTTTGGTAGACGTACATATGTACAAGCTTGAAACAGGTGTCCCTTTCGTTTTACGGCCCCAACCCTGTAAACAATTATAGCCATAAAATACATTTTTAATTTTTTTTTTTAATGAGACAACTGTGCACCATCCTCCAGAGAAAAAGTGAAAAAGGAGGGGATAAGGAAGGGTGCCGTTGTGGGTTCTGGAAGATATTTTTGCTTTCTTGGCCTTTTTTTCAAAGAATATGAATGATAACACCAAAACTTTATCTCCACTCATGGTTATTGGTTGGGTGAAGCCATTTATTGTCAAACTACTGTGTTTTCTCTTTTTAAATCAGATTGACTATCCAGATGACCCTGATCAAAACTTTACATACCCTGGTGATTTTGGCCTGATAACATGCACAGAAGTTGACACAAATGGGTTTGAATGGCTACTAAAGGTAACATCCTCACCTGTGACATATTTGCTTCTAATCAGTGTGTGAACATAAAAGCTGAGCGAGTTTCTGGGGTCTAGACAGACTCTTGCATCTTTCATCCAGCCACTGACGGTAGTTGAAATGGTAGTTGAACTGTATAAAACAGGAAAGGGATACAAAAAGATATCAAAGGAATTGAGAATGCCAGTCAGCAGCGTTCAAACTATGATTAACAAATGGAAAATTAAGTCCAGGATTTTCACAGATCCATAGACTTATATGGATAATTTTCATTTTTGATGACTGTAGAAAACGGACGTCTCAGTGACCGTGCATGGATACACAGCCCACAAAAAAACACGGACGTGTGAACAGTCACAGACTACAATGGCTACGTGCTCTGTGAAAATCATGGATAAAACGTATACATACGGCGTCTGGATGAGGCCTAACACAGACCAAAAAAAAAAAAAAAAACACCACCTGCTAATGAAAATCCTGAATGTGAGAATGCAGCCTGAAAACATGAGCAGATGCTGGGATTTGTGGACTGGAGTTGGGAAATACTGTTATTTACTATCCAAATAAAAAGCACACCTAGAAATAATTCACACCATACTTACTGCGGCTCTCTTACACATGGGGGCGAGCTTTGCCAGTGACAATGCCCCTTCATATACCTGCAGGGACACGCGGACAATCGCCAAGTATCATACACAAGAATTGACATGCTGCAGATTTAAAAAAGCAGTTTTCCAACTCAGTCAGTAAAAAGAAACAAAACAAAAACACGCAAGTGTGTGCATGAGATCTCTGAAATCTCATAGGTTTGGCTGGTTCTGTAAAAAGCAGCTTTTAATTTGCATAAAAAAACAGCAAAGATGCATTGTGTGAACATAGCCTTGAAGTCAAATTGTCAGAAGTGACCAGCTTTTGCGGTTTTATTCCCGCCAATCACGTTTATTCTGTTTTTTTTTTTGTTAAATCCTCCAGAGATATTTAGTGCTATTGTTTGTGATCTTCAACAAAGGGGAGTTGCTCACAGGGTAATAATGCAAGACAACCTAAAGACACTCCCCTGAGGATCCTGTGAAGACCATAAAAAAAGACTGTCTAAAACAGGGGTCTCAAACTCGCGGCCCGCGGGCCAACTGC
>VIAB01006261.1:55761-75939 GCA_009801035.1 Oophaga pumilio
ATTTTTAGATATCGAGCAGTATCGCTCAACACTAGTTACCACCATGCCTCATGGAGGAGCCTGAAGATTAATGGTTGCCTGATTGATAGTGAAATCCTGTGATAGCTGGTCCAAGAGTGAACCCATGTACAGTAGAGTCAAAACAGCTAGTCATCTCTTTGTAAGAAATAAAGAAGCTACCTGTTACTGACTACATTTTATTCCACTTACCTGCCTATAATCTATCTCTGCTTTAGCGCAAAGTCTGGTAAGTAAGCGCAGCACAGGAAAACACACGAATGTCTGATTTTTATGACTTTTAGGAAAGTCACTTTTTTGTAAAGCTATATAAAATAATGCAAGGTCTTCATCCGTCACAGCTTATTTCTTTTCTGCTGACAGGTAACTCCAGGTAAATAGTATTTGTAGATTAGAGAATAACTTAAAGCCTTCCGCCAGGGCAGCAATGCATTACGGCAGTGACAGAATATTTGTTACATATCGCAGATTTCCTTTGCATGCAAACTGCGAATATTTGACTACGATTTCCAGGGACTTTTTGCTGCTAGGCGCTTCCATTAATAATTGTCATCCAGGATGCAGGAATCAGAGAAAATTGTTAGGCTAAGATGCTCACGGCTCTGTAAAATCCTAAATGGTTTATTCTGACCATTGGCCTAATCTTTATTGTCTCATTTCCAGCTTACTTCCATGTTATTAAAAATTGATTGAATTTGTAAATTGACAAATTAATTTCCCTAGATGGAAATTAAGAAATGAATTATTTCTGCAATGATTAATACATTTTCAACAGTTTAGGGGGCATCTTACTCTGTTCTGGAAAGTGTTTCTTGTTTATTCTTCAGTGATATACTTGGAGAACAAATGGATAAATACAGAGCTGTAATAATGCATCCATGGGATTCTATATCGCTATATAGCTTCCTGTCAAACTCAGAATGTGGAAAGTAAAACGCCACATGCACCATCTGACATCATATTATGAAGGTCTTGTTTTTCATTAATTACTTACAGTGAAGCATTTCTCTATAGTGAAAGGTCATGGCGTAAGGCTCAGCCGTTGCTTCAAGAAAATAAAAATATTGTCATTGCCCCCATTGATAGTGGGCTCATTCTCCGCCAATATTTATTTTACAAGGCAACAGGTCTTTATCTACATTTTAGGAGTGAGGGAAGAGAGAGATTTGCAGGGGCGGATGTGGAGAACCCTAGAGCAGTGAGACCAAGTACCAGGGGTTGTCCTGAGTTCTGTTCCGATGAACCTGCTTCTGATCCACACGGTCTATAAAATTACGTGGTGAAAGACGTTCCTTTGTTAAAGTTATTGTGTAGCGCCATACACAGTACTACGTGGTGGCACAGGAAGTGCTTCTAGCTTTACCGTAAGTAGCTGCAGAAAATTTGGGCGCTCCTGTACACATAGATTTCAACAGAAAAAAAAATGCCTTCAGAAAGTGGCGTTGCTGGTGTACAAAATCCTGGAACTCTGGATCTATGAGGAGCAACACTTGGTACTCTATCGTTGTCAACATGACGCTGATACATTTCGATCCTGCAGTAAAGAAGAGCGAAACAGGCTCCCTGCCCTACCACTCTCTGTAGGAAAAGAGCTGCTGAAGCATTTTAGATATCAGCGTACAGGCAGAGGCAACACAAACACATCGCTGTATTGGTCCACCTGGGCCACTCTTGAGTGAAGGGCAGAAGAGGATTAGACTAAGTGAGTAAACTTTATTTTTTGCAGGGGGAGGGGCACTGTAGGGGGCATCATTATTATTATTATTATACATTTATATAGCGCCATTTATTCCATGGCGCTTTACATATGAAAAGGGAAAAATATAGACAGGTACAATAAACATGTGCTAGACAAGGGACACACAAGTACAGAAGGAGAGAGGACCCTGCCCACGAGGGCTCACAGTCTACATCATAAATAAAGGTTTCAGTTTTGGAGGGGGTATTCTGGGGAGGGGGAATTATTACTGAAGGGAGCACTCTGTGATTGTTAGTGGAGGAGGAATTATTACTGGAGGGAGCACTCTGGGAGGATTGTTAGTAGAGGAAGAATTATTACTGGAGGGAGCACTCTGGGAGGATTGATAGTGGAGGAGTAATTACTACTGGACGGAGCACTCTGGGAGTATTGTTAGTGGAGGAAGAATTATTACTGGAGGGAGCATTCTGGGAGAATTGATAGTGGAGGAGTAATTATTACTGGAGAGAGCACTCTGGGAGGATTGTTAGTAGAGGAAGAATTATTACTGGAGGGAGCACTCTGGGAGGATTGATAGTGGAGGAGGAATTACTACTGGAGGGAGCACTCTGGGAGTATTGTTAGTGGAGGAAGAATTATTACTGGAGGGAGTACTCTGGGAGGATTGTTAGTAGAGGAAGAATTATTACTGGAGGGAGCACTCTTGGAGTATTGTTAGTGGAGGAGGAATTATTACTGGACGAAGCTCTCTGGGAGCATAATTATTAGAGGGACATAGTTACTTGGAAGGCAATCTGGGGCAATAATATTGAAAAATGGCACTGAGGGGGCATTATTAATGAAGAACAATATTACTTGAGCCAATAAAGGATAGCAACAGGATGTGGAGTTTATGTAGGGTATTAATTGGTTCTGATGGTGGAAACATGAGAACTAATATGTGTCTTTGTTACAAACTTTACAGATACAAGTCAACAAGAAGTCGTCATGCTCAACTGTGTTAGATGGAAAACATGGGAAAAGTGAACGAATCCAATCAGAAAGAACAGCAACTGTACTGTAATGACGGTCTGCAAAATTGGTACCTACCATTATATGGTCAAAATATGGTGGTAATACTGGTCTCTTCATAGTGTTTTTTTGGTAACAGTTTTATTGTGCAATTCGGTCTTTAGTTGTAAAGAAGTTGTAGATGTTATAGAGATACTACTGGTAATATTGGTCTGTATACAGTGTATAAAGTGTATTTTGCTTTGTAGAAGTATTATGTATTCACAATGTAGTGGTAATGGTAGTGATCAGAGTGTGGTGGTATTATGTCGGCCTTGTTTGGAACAGTATGTAAGTAATATTTAGTTTTGGTACAGGTATAACGTATAGCTGTAACAGTGTTATATGATAAAACAAAATAATATAAATATATAGTTAAGTGGTGGGGGCTGTATGGGTAGACAATCTTTGGAATTTGAGACCTTGATCTTATAAGAACTCCTGCTTCCAAATGAAATTGGAAGAAAATGAGCTGTATAGTTGCAACTTATAAAAAATCTATAGGTACTAGAACAAGGTTGTTCAAAATTACAGTAACGTCTGCTGGAGTCTCTGCATGGTTTCCCTCCTCCCTCCATGTGTTGACACCAGCTTACATGCCATCCCGGCTGCAGCCCCCTCACGTGCTCCCTCGTTCTCTCTTGTGCACGCCGCACTGTGGACCTGCGAAATGCCTAGTGCGGGCGCTCCCCTGCTCTTAAAGGGGCAGCACTCATGGTAAAATGTTCCCAACTGGTAGCCAGAAAGCATTAGGTTAATGTGTGCACATGCAAGGTGTCTCCCAGCCAAAAGCTGGGAGGCATCTGCTATAAAATGCACCCTCTCCAATAAAGAGGTGTCAGAGCAACCCCTACAGTTTACTGTAGGTAGTTTGGTTTGTGCAACTGTATGTTGCCAGGTCCCTGTCCCTAGTCTGTTAGAAGTATTCCCCTATCCTGTGTTCCCATAGTCTATTATAAAAATTTTCCATCCTGTACTGTCCCTTTAGTTGTGTCCAGGTTACACACTATCCTGAAAACCAAGTCCGCAGTATATGTACTAGCACTGTTTCCCAAGTGGCCGCCCTGTGTGCACAGTCTGAACCTGTCCCAAGTGGCAGTCCTGTCTGCACAGTCTAAACCTGTCCCAAGTGGCCATCCAGCCCTGTCTTGGACTCTTTCTGAGTTAACATCTCTGACTCTTGGGGTCAGCTGCAAATGCCAGACGCTGCCCTGGAGTGGCACCTGGCAGCTACATGCAGCACAAGCCTGACCTCATCAGTAGAGCCTCCATTGAACACCAAGATAGCTGCTTAGCCCTTAAAATTATATATTTTAACTGAAATACTAATCAAATGTTGGCATTGGAGTAGGGTGAGGGGACTGAAAATTTGGTTCATATTTTTACTAATTTTATTACATTTTTTTATTAAATGTGTTGGGGTCATGATTTTTATTAGTATATACAGGTGCTTCTTGCAAAATTAGAATATTATCAAAAAGTTAATTTATTTCAGTTCTTCAATACAAAAAGTGAAACTCATATATTATATAGAGTCATTACAAACACAGTGATCTAGCCAATGAAAACTCAAAAGTCATTATCTCAGTAAATTAGAATACTTTATAGTACCAGCTTGAAAAATGACTTTAAAATCCGTACTGTTGGCCTACTGAAATGTATGTTCAGTAAATGTGCTCAATACTTGGCTGGGGCGCCTTTGCATCAATTACTGCATCAATGCAACGTGTCATGGAGGCGATCAGCCTGTAGCACTGCTGAGGTGTTATAGAAGCCCAGGTTGCTTTGATAGCAGTCTTCAGCTCATCTGCATTGTTGGGTCTGGTGTCTCTCATCTTCCACTTGACAATACCCCAGAGATTCTCTATGGGGTTAAGGTTAGGTGAGTTTGCTAGCCAATCAAGCACAGTGATACTGTTGTTTTTAAACCAGGTATTGGTACTTTTGGCAGTGTAGACAGATGCCAAGTCCTGCGGGAGAATGAAATTTCCATCTCCAAAAAGCTTATCGGCAGAGGGAAGCGTGAAGTGCTCTAAAATTTCCTGGTAGATGACTGCGCTAATATTGGTCTTGATAAAACACAGTGGACCTACACCAGCAGAAGACATGGCTCCCTAAAACATCACTGATTGTGGAAACTTCACACTAGATCTCAAGCAGCTTATTGTGTGCTTCTCCACTCTTCCTCCAAACTCTGGGACCTTGATTTCCAAATGTAATGCAAAATTGACTTTCATCTGAAAACAACACCTTGGATCACTGAGCAACAGTCCAGTTCTTTTTCTCAATGACCCAGGTAAGACCCTTTTGGCTTTGTCTATTGGTCATGAGTGGCTTGACACAAGGAATGCGACACTTGTAGCCCATGTCCTGGATACGTCTGTGTATAGTGGCTCTTGAAGCAATAACTCCAACAGCAGTCCACTCCTTGTAAATCTCCCCCAGACCTCAAAGCTGTCTTGTCCATAAAATGGCTGTTGGTTTGAGGAGCATGTGACCAAACCCGTCCAGTTGCATGTCTTACTGAAAATCAATTCACATGGAAAAGCATGGGAGGCTGATGGACAGGTCTGGTCACATGCTTCTACACCACAAACCATTTATGGACAAAATATTAGTGTATTATGTGACGAAAGCTGCACTAACAAATACAGTGGGGGAATTAAAATAATTATCTTTTAACACATCTGTTAGAAAAAATAAAGTGGGCAACCCCCTTAATAAATCCTACAAATTTTCCTGGGTATGTTAAACAGTGTAGGTTATGACTGAAATTTAATATGATGTTTTCAAATGTAGAAGAACCAGAGCTGGTAATTGAGTATTATATAGTTTTGTTTTTTGAAGAGGTTACTTCAGTCTCAAAATTATGAGATACTAGATGAAGAGCCTGGCGTTGCCCGGGCATAGTAACTAACTGTGGTTAGTTATAACAATTAGCAAATTATGATGATTATCTTCCATCCCATAGTTCAGTGTCCATATACCCATCACACATCCTCCATCCCATAGTCCCGTGCCCATATACCCATCACACATCCTCCATCCCATAGTCCCGTGCCCATATGCCATCATAAATATCCTCCATCCCATAGTCCCGTGCCCATATACCCATCACACATCCTCCGTCCGATAGTCCCATGCCCATATACCCATCATACATATCCTCCATCCCACAGTCCCGTGCCCATATACCCATCATACATCTCCTTCATCCCATAGTCCAGTGCCCATATACCCATCATACATAGCCTCCTTCCCATAGTCCAGTCCCCATATACCCATCACACATCCTCCATCCCATAGTCTCGTGCCCATATACCCATCATACATATCCTCCATCCCATAGTTCCATTTCCATATACCCATTATAAATATCCTCCATCCGATAGTCCCATGTCCATATACCCATCACACATCCTCCACCACATAGTCCTGTGCCCATATACCCATCACACATCCTCCATCCCATAGTCCCGAGCCGGGTGGCACTCATCAGGGAGTTCCTGGAGATGTGCTTTTATGTAACCTGGCAGTATGGCTCTGTATGCAGCTCTGTGTGCGACCTCTGCTCCTTTCTGGGGGACAGTTATATCCTCCATTCCATAGTCCCGTGCCCATATACCCATCACACATCTCAATCCCATAGTCCCGTGCCCATATACCCATCACACATCCTCCATCCCATAGTCCCATGCCCATATACCCATCATACATTCTCCATCCCATAGTCTTGTGCCCATATACCCATCACACATCCTCCATCTCATATTCCCATGCCCATACACCCATCACACATCCTCCATCCCATAGTACCGAGCCGGGTGGCGCTGAGCAGGGAGTTCCTGGAGATGTGCTGTTATGTAACCTGGCAGTGTGGCAGTGTGGCTCTGTGTGCGGCTCTGTGTGCGACTGCTGATGATGCGATTTTCTACGCCGATAACAATAGAGCCCGGCAGTAATAGAGGAGGGGGTGATTCACTTCCGTCATGTGTTCTCTGCTCCTTTCTGGGGGCAGACAATGGCTGGGAGCTTATGTTCTCAGGGATGCTAGATTTCTCTCATCCGGTCAGTCTCTGTTGGCACAACAGGCAAGAGGTGTGTAAACATGGGGATGTAAATACCAGAAAATCTATCCTGACCAGAATAGGCACGTGCGCTCCTGGACATTGCTGGACATTGCTAAGAAAACCTGGGAAGCTAAGATCACGCCACACCGGAGCATCATACAGCATGTCGCCCAGTTACAGGAGAGGATGGCGAAAGTGATGCCAATCAAGAAGGAACATCTTCTGCAGGCACAGGAGGCACAGGAAAGGGTGTATAACCAATCAGCAAGGCTGAGGCCGTTCCAGCCCGGGAACTGCGTGCTAGTGCTTATTCCCACAGTAGAGAGTAAGTTCCTAGCCAAGTGGCAAGGCCCATACGAGGTGGTGGAGAAACTGAGCGAGGTGAATTACAAGGTACATCAGCCAGCCAGGCCGAAGGAAGCCTCACCAAATATACCATGTGAACTTGCTCAAGCCATGGTGAGATCGGGAATCGCTGGAAACCTCTTGCCTGGGAGCCAGTCGCAAAGCCTCAGTGGATGATGTCACCATTGCAGAGACTCTCACACAGGACCAGAGACAACAGTGTTGGGAACTGTTGCAGCAGAACCGTGACCTGTTCTCAGAGTTGCCAGGGCATAGGCAGGTGGTGGAGCATGAACCTCAGGCCCTATAGAATTTCCGAAGCACATCAGGAGGTATTAGCCAATGAGGTGAAGAGGATGTTTGTAATGAACTTAGTTTGTGGAACCATTGTGCCATGGACCGCAGAGAGCCTGGAGGGGTGTGACTAAGCGAGCACTGGACTGTTCACTAGAGCCTCTGATGGTGAGGTTAGACTTGGCTCCCGATGAACACCAGGTGCCACTCCAGGACAGACCAACGGACATGCAGCAGTTGGACCCAGTAGGATAGGCTGAGAGTGCAGCAGGCAGAGTTTGTATCAGAGTGCAGCAGAGTTCGTATCAGAGTGCAGCAGGCAGAATCTGCACCAGAGTGCAGGAGGCAGGCAGGATCAGCCTTTCTGGGAAGGAAATAGCAAGTGCACGCACTGGCCCTTTAAGAGGGCGGGAGCACACACGCGCATGCCCTAAGGACATGACTCGGAGCCCGGCTTGAAGCTCTGCTGGAAGCATGCAGAGCATGAAGAAGGGAAGAACTGACCACAGCGCAGGGTGCATGAAGTGACACATTGGAGACCCTGCCTCTCAGAGGAGTCGAAAAGTGGATGGTCGAGTCCCATCATACTCGTGCTGAAGCCCGACGGTGAATGACGGTTTTGCAATGATTACTGCAAACTGAATGAGATCTCCAAATGTGATGCATATTCGATGCCCTAGGTGGATAAACTCATTGAGAGACTGGGAACCGCGAGGTACATTACAACTATCGACCTGACAAAGGGCTACTGGCAGATACCCATGTCCCAGAGTGCTAAGGAGAATACAGCCTTATCACAGCTGGATGGGTGCTTCCAATACACCAGAATGCCTTTCGGTCTACAGGGGGCTCCAACAACCTTCCAAAGGGCTATTGATCGGGTCCTGGCTCCGCATAAGAAGTATGCCGCCGCCTACTTAGATGACATTGTGATCTTCAGCCTTGACAGAGGTACTCATCTACCAAAGGTACAAGCAGTTCTAGATGCATTGAGGAATATGGGGTTCACCATAAATCCAAAAAAGTGCCATAGGAAAGGAAGAGGCCAAATACCTAGGCCACGTCATTGGGAGGGGAGAGATCAAGCCCCAGATAAACAAGATTGAGGTGATCCAGAAATGACCACAACCACTTTCCAAGAAGCAAGTGAGAGCGTTTCTTGGAATTGTGGGTTACTACCGACGGTTTATCCCAAGGTTCGCCATGATTACTGCGCTCTTGACAGACCTTCTTCAAGGCACAAGATAATCATTGATAAAATGGTCTGCTAAGACTGAGTTGACTTTACAGGAGCTGAAGCATGCTCTGTGTAAAAATACAGTTCTGGTCGCACCAGACTTCAGCAAGGAGTTCGTGGTCCAGACAGATGCGTCAGAGGTCGGCTTGGGAGCCATGCTGTCACAGAAAGTGAATGGGGAGGAGCATCCCATCCAGTATCTGAGCCGGAAGCTTTCTTCATGTGAGAGAATCTATGCCATCGTCGAAAAGGAGTGCTTGGCCATAAAATGGTCTGTAGATACCCTGAGGTACTACCTGCTAGGCCGAAGGTTTAAGCTGGTATCTGACCATGCCCCTCTGAGGTGGTTGAGGGAAAAGAAGTGTAGAAATGCTCGGGTGACTAGATGGTTCTTAGACCTCCATGATTTCACTTCCCACGTCTAGCATAGGCCAGGTAAGTTGCACGGGAACATAGGTGCCCTGTCCACACTCCCCTGCTTAGTGAGTGAAGGTGCCAAAACCCCCGGCTTTGGGCAGAGGGGGGGGATATGTGACAAAGTCACTGGTAAGGTAATAGAGGGGAGATATGTGTCACTGCGCTTAATGGCATCAGTGATATGAAACCAGAGTATGTTCCTCCAGCACACTACTTGTTGTGAGGGTTAAGTTAAAGTTGCATAATGGTCTGATTTCATGTGGACCTTCATAGAGCGGGTGTGAGGAGGTCCACTTTATCTCTTCCTGCCAAGCTGCTAGGACCTGTGTGATGTAATTGTAAAGGAATGGAAAATGTTATTGTTTTATCTTTTACCTCTTATATTTTACTGGTTCATGTGTATTACCATTTTGTGTGTCACATGAGCACTGCTACACTATGCTGTGTATTACCTTAAGGGATAAAAGTGTAATGTATATTCATGTGCTGCTATGTATAAAGTTAGGGAAA
Organism: Oophaga pumilio; assembly: GCA_009801035.1. Classification (NCBI taxonomy): domain Eukaryota; kingdom Metazoa; phylum Chordata; class Amphibia; order Anura; family Dendrobatidae; genus Oophaga; species Oophaga pumilio. The sequence continues at coordinate 65,402 of VIAB01006261.1, forward strand.
GTGCAGTTTGTAGGATTGGCCACTAGATGGGGGGCATTATAGTGCTCACAGTTCTTAGATAGTATATAGTGTTAGTATATGGTTAATAATAGGAGGGGCTGCTGTGTGGTAAGCTAGTATAGGTGTTAGATTTAGTCAGAGGGCGAGGGATGCACGAACCGTCCACAAGAGCTATAGGCCCAGGACACCACAGCAGCCACGTAACTTGAAGTGAAGTGAAACTCAACTGTCCACAGCACCAACATAGTACAGCAACAGGCCAGTGCAGTTTGGAAGGTCAGAATGTGGCAATTCATTGTTTGGGCCGATACCCTTAGAACCGGAGCAAAACGGCCAAGGGACCTCAAAGACGTAGTGAGTACAGACAGTAAAAACGTGGTGCAAACACAGAAGACAGTACAGAAGAGCAGTACTCTCTTTCAGTGGCTTCTTACTCCGGGAATTAATGATCTTGTGTCTGGGGCGAAACAGACCAAGGGATGCATATCCGTAGCAGAGCTGTACAGAGAGAATGCTGAGGAACCGTCAGGGACTGTCTGACCCAGGCCCACGCTTTGTGATCACGAGAGTAACACAGGGAAAGAAAAGGAACATTGTTTAGTGAAGCCTGTTGTAAATGATGTGAAGACTTTGGATGTGCTGTGTAATGAACCCAGTAAAGATGTTCTTATTGAAGTTGAATCGGACTGTGTCTCAGTTTATGCTGATCTACCTGGAGAGGATCTCCCACAGCATAGGGGAGAACCAGAAGGAAGTGGACCTGAAGGCACAGGTATGCTGACTAATGGTGGAAATGTTTCTGTGAGGGTAGGCCAGGACACAGAAGCCCAGGTGTCCTCGGCCATGTCTACAGTCCTGGCTGACCCTTACATAATGATCATGTGGTCAGTCATATGATGGAAAGAGTCACAGGGTGTGGGGTTTAACTAAATGGGCTCTACAGGCAGTCAATGTTCAGCAAGACTGTAGAAAGGAGTCTCCAGTGGTTTAGTGTCTTGCATGGAGGAAAGATTGAACCTCTATTGCTCGAGATTGGGATGCCACCCACAACGTGTGAACTGTGTTGCAGCTTTTTGTTTTCTTTGTTGTTTTCCTGTTTTAACCGGAAAGGCTCAGTTTTGCTTCCCTCGTGTTAGTGTTATAAGCTGCCTTATAATAAACCAATGAGGATTTAAAGAAACAGTGTTCCCATTTTTTCTACCTCTGAATACCACCACGTGAGTTGAACTACCACTATATATAGTATATATAAAATAAACTTTAGCTTTGTCTCCATAAGAGGGGGGGGCCCAGACACACGTCTTGCACAGGGGCCCCCAGCTGTCAGTGTCCACCCCTGATTTGAACATAATTTAGCCTTTTTTACTGTGTGTTGGGGGATTTCTTTTTCCAGTTGATACATCCTGAAGATGAATTGTTATAAGGAAAAACAAATAGCCTATGGTATTATTATTTAATGAAGGATAAGTTAGGTATGAAGACAGTTTGCGCCTGTAAGTAATGCTACACTTTTGAGACTGTGGTTCTTTCTATTCTTTCAGCTCTCTAGTGCAAAGTGCTTTCTGATGTTGAGTACAAAGCTCCCGTGGCTACCACATGGTGTGTAGCATAAGTAAATTTGAATGCCTCCTTTACACATCAGGGAAATAATTTTTCAAATTATTAATCCGAAATGCAAATACATGTTCTAGGAGAGCAAAGTAATTGCATACCCAAAAGGAACATGATGAGCTCTTGCAGCCAAGGTAAGCATACACATGCTGACAAAGAAGATATAGCCAGGGGCAGAACATCTGCTGGCAAGCATGTACAGAGGTAAGGACTGTAAATGGAAATGCGGGTGGAATAATTTACTAACCATAATCATCAATAAGACAGGAGCTTTTATGGTTAATGGAGAACTCCAGAATTTTTTTGATAGTGCATCATAGGCTATTATTAAAAGGAACATGTCAGTAAGAATTTCACTGTAAACCAGAGGTACTGCAGGATCAGGCAGGGTAATAATTTCCACAGATACTGTACCTGTTTAGTCACAATCTGGTGCTCTGTTGTACCGAAATTTGTGTTTCATTCATATGCAAATTTTGCTTGCAACTACACTAGTGGGTTTATCAGTGCATTTGCAGTCTTCAGCTCCTCTTCACGTGTCCCCGCTCGGCGCTGCCCTCTGCTTCTTGATTGACAGTGAAGACACAAATTTCAGCCCAACAAAGCACCAGATGGAGACAAAATAGGTATCATTTTGAAATGTGTTATCTTGCATTATATACGATTTCTTGGGAAACATATTCCCTATAAACAACATTGTAAAAGTTTTTGTGTATCTCATGTACTACTGTTATATTTGATGAACCACGTCTGTGTTGTCTATCTCAATTCCTTTTTACCAGCAGCTACAGTTTCACTAATTCAGACATCTTATATATAATGGTGGATGCGTCCTTCTGTTCAAAGCCGAGATGGACGGCGCGTGCGCCTAGCGTCTGAGTCAGCCTATACGCATACCGCACTAAGGCACCATTTTATTGAAGACACTGTGTATGTGAATTCGCACACAGTGTCTTCAACAAAATCGTGTTGGATATCGCGGCATGCGTACGCTTTGACTCCGGCACCATTTTATTGGAGTAATGTACTACTACGTCAATATAGCAGTGTGCATGTGCCGACCATTTCTATTATCACTATGGCCAGCGCGAGCGCACTGCTATGTTGACATTATAGTAAATTACTTCAAATAAAATAGCGCCGGACTCAGCACGTGCATATACCATGATCTACAGTGCCGTTTTATTGAAGACACTATATAACTGCACAAATAAAAATGCTCGCCACCAGGGCGTAGAACAGGTTCAGTAGCTAGTTTCCTATAATGCCAGTTTATCATCAGACCGCCCTTGATCCTATCGAAGGGTAATCAGTGATAGAGCTGCTGTTTCTTGATGTATATGGCAACCTCTAGGTATCCTATATGATTGATATGGCAGTGTCTCAGGGAACCCTATATGTTGCAGTTTTGGCCTGTCTCACCTACTTCTACAAAGCAGAAATACTAGGCCAGATTTATGAAACTGAAAGAAAAACTGTCCATAGCAACGAATAAGAGAGAAGCTTTCAATTTTCAAAAGCAGAATGCAAAATAAAAGCTGCTCAATGATTGGTTGCTATGGACAGGAAAGACAGATTTTCTTTCCGACAATTTCTTAACTCATATTTTTAGATGCATGGGAGAACATACAAAGAGACAGGGGGGGTGAAGCTGAGTGGGGAGGTGAGGAGTCTGAGAGCTACCAGGAAGGATTTGATAAGTAATGAAGTTATGTTGTAGTTCACAGGAAGTCAGAAACTCACTTCCTGTCTGCAAATTAGCCTGGTAGTCAGACTGAAGGTCACATAATCCAACTTCCTATAATGAAGGGGGAAAATGTACTGATGTAACTGAGATGAAATTATATAGCTTAAACGGCTAGAATATTCATGTGGAGCAAACATTTTATGTGGAAAAAATTGCTGCGAAGCTTCATTAAAGGGGTATTCCCATCTCTAAGATCCTGTCCCAATATTTAGCAGGTGTAATCATAATATTAACAAATACCTGTATTTAGAAATGTAGTATAATTCTTCTGATTCACTACGTTGCTTAACCTATGTGCAGGGCATTGCAGTAGCTTAGATATCAATGGTTATTATGACCACTAAAAACTAAATAACCAACTAATTGTCCCTATGAGTGGTTTTAACCATGGATATCTAAGCTACGCCAATGTCCTGCACATGTGGTAAGTGACAGCTTATCAGAAGAACTATACTACATTTCTAATTGGAGGTATTTGCTAATATTAATATTATTGCACCTACTGCATATTGGGATAGGGTCTAGGAGATGGGAATACCTCTTTAAGTTGACTAATATAAAAAAAGTATTTTGCTGATTGGTTGATGTGGGCTACTGCATGTTTGCTCTTTGCGATATTTTTACTACATTATTGTCAATCTTACTACCTTTACTCTTTTCGGTGTTAAATAAACAGGATTGAAAACTGCATTTGGTGGAATATAAACCAATGGACATGTACGGTAGTTTCTACATGCTGTATTCACTATTGATTTTTTTTCCCAGTGAAGTCAATGAGATGAACTGCTGTCACAACGCCTTAGCTACAGAATGCTGCTATTAAAATGCAGAATGGTCTACAAAACCCTGAAAACTACACATTAAGCCAATTTCATAAATTTCTATTCACTATCATTGCACATCTGCCGACTGTGGGAAAATTCCACATACAAAAAAAACAAAAACAGAAAATCAGATGATCTGAAGGTGACCCTACTGAAGAAGATTGCTTTACTGGTTCCTGTACCAACAAATAGAGAATAAAAAGGAAGTGGATATAATAAATGCACAACATTTATAAATGATCAAATATTAAATGGGAGAAGTGTCGTATGAGAGATTATAATGATCAATACTGAATTCCGAGTGGCAGGTATAAAAAGACTTACAAGAGATATCAGAGGAAAAGATAAAGGTTGAAGAGAAAATCAAGAACACTATTGAATGACAAGGGTAAGGAGGAAACCAAAGGATATTCTGAGAAGGAAAAGTAATGGTTAACCCATTCACTCCAACATAGTGCATTAACCGTGCTTTATGGTATTAACCCAAAAACTACTGAGTGGACCTTGTGTAGCTGTATGAGTGTCGAGAAAGAAAGAGAATGATCTCTTTCTATAGATTGGTTGCCATGGAAATTCTTCATCTCTTGTGATATTTAATATCTCCAACATTTCAGCAGAATGGGCTTTCATTAACCTCTCTAGGTTACGTCATAGGCCAATCTTAAGCGGTTATGTGTAAGTTATATAAAATACCTGCAGCAGATTGTGGCTCATTGTGTAGAATTTGTCATCAAGATGTGATTCTAGTCACAAGAGATAATTAGAACATATGTTCATGTCATTTATTACATCTGATGTGCCAATGATGACGCATCTTAAACTCATAATATAGCATATATAGCATAATATTACATATGTGGGTATCCAGAGTAGGGATGGGCGAACCCAAACAGTAAAGTTTGGAGTTCGTTCCGAACATCTAGTGTTTCCCCGAAGTCCGAGTTATTGTTCGGGTTCGGCAGCCCAAACATTTGCGTTTCCCATGCTGTCGTCTGTATGACACACCGGCTGTGATCGGCGGTAAGTTTGTTACCTCCAATCAGAGCGTTGCAGTTCCCACGCTGTTATACAGATGACAGTGTGTGAGCCAGCAGCTATGACAAGCGGTAAAAAGGTTGCCACCGGTCACAGGTGTTGGCTGATGAGAATACTACTCTCATCATCCTACTCCTGGTCTCACTTATAGCAGCATGAACAGGCGCCTGGACATAAGCCGGCACTTGTGCTATAAATAAATAAATAAAATTAAAAAATGAAGTGGGGGTTCCCTCTATTCTTGATAACCAGTGCAGGCAAAACCGACAGCTGGGGGCTGCAGCCCTCAACTGTCTCCCCCATTTTTGACAACCAGCCAAGCTAAAGCAGACAGCTGGGGGCTAATATTCTCAGACTGGTAAGGGGCCATGAATATTGCTCCCCCCAGCCTAAAATTAGCAGGCAGCATCCACCTCAGAAAAGCCAGTCTTGGAACTTTAGAAAAAAAGGAGAAAATAGAATGTATGTTTCAAAAAAGTACAAACGATCTTTATTGAATTAATGAACAAATAATTACACTACACATTAAAAAGGTGCAAAAAAGGACATGTAGTGATACCCATCGATAAATAAACCTTATATTCCATATAGGTCACTTAAAATTAACAATTTTCTGTGTGACTCCCCCATCCTCTTATAAACTTGAGTTAGATGCCTTCCTTTATACCTGTATACCTTATGTGCTATGTAGCAATTTTAGTCATATTCTAGGCTGACTCTTCCCTTGTGATTAATTGCTGGAGTGTGCCTTCCTTGCATGTAATCATTCATGCATACTATAGTTTTCTCACACTTGCGAAAAAAACCTGGCCATTGTGGAGTTAGAGGCACCCCTTGCAATCAACTGTTTTCATATGGCATTAGCAATATTTTTTACCCCACTACATGGGCGTCTCAAGTGACGTGTATGGAATATATGGTTTATTTATGGATGGATATCACTATTGCATGTCCTTTTTTGCACTTTTTTAATGTGTAGTGTAATTGATTGTTTTTTGCTATGGTACTTTGGAATGGTTTCCATCTCTTGTGTTTAAGGACACCGTTTTGGTGCCTTGCTCACAATTAACAATGAGACTGGGTTTTTGTCTAACAATCTTGGAACGTTGCCTGGCTCTTCCCACTCGCCCTGGTGCAGTGGCAAGTAGGGTAATATTTGTGGGGTTGATGTCAACTTTGTAATGTTAGCTGACATCAAGCCCATGGGTTAGTAATGGAAGGGTGTCTAAAAACACCCCCATAACTAATCCCATAATCAAAAGTAAGAAAGACACACACAGAAAAGCTCCCCACCCTCTTGTACCCATTTATTACTGTGAAATTAAAAATAATAAAATGCCATATTCCTCACCTGTCTGACGACAATCTATTTGTCTCATAAAAAGGCCAACTTAGCTACAGCTGGATTGCATGTCTGAGCAGTGGTGTAAGGTGGCCAGGGTGGTAGTCGTGGCAATGAGCTGCAGTGTTCCCACACCCTGGCACCCTATAAATGAAATACACAGTCCCTTCTGTTGTGTGGGTGATGTGTGCAGCAGAGTACTCACTTCAGTTGCTGGAGTCCCCTCAGTCTCCATCAGTCCGGCTTCACAAAATGTTTCAGAGTCACAAGTCATTTCAAACAACACAACTTTACTGGTCAGTAGTACTTTTATCACATAGGCAGCACACGGCAAGCACAGAGTCATCTTCATATCTGTCCCTGCTGTCCTGACAAGCTCTATATTCTCCATCATCTTCCCTTTCCCAGAAAACTCAACTATATCCCTGGACAGTCCGTGTCCCATCTGTATCCTTGGACAGTTCGTGTCCCATCCGTATCCTTGGACAATCCGTGTTCCATCTGTGTCTTTCCTGTCAACAGCTCTTTATCAGCCCCTTGTCCAGCTCCAATGGGGAGAGGTGCCGGTAACACTATCTCAGCTGCTCCCCCCTGGCCTTAGACCCAGGATCCTGCTTGGGGATTATCCTGTCCAGCTGGTGCCTGTAGGCACTGATACTGCCTGGGGCCCCTTACTGCAGCAACAGCTTTATTCCCACAGCCTGCATCACTCTACTTCACTGCTACTCACACGACCTGCCCTGGGGCAGGCTACCTGGTCTACTACTTTAATCAGGAAGTATCCTGACTATACTTCCCTGCTCTGTGCTTCCCCTCCCATTCACTTAACCTCTGTGGTGCCTATCTCCTACTCTATTCTATGCTGTTCTCTATCACTAATGTGCCCGCCTATATTCTATACTACATTATGTCCTATTCTATCCTTAAACCTATAAACAGTACATTCACATTACAATACATGACATCACAGTATATGAACACTGAGGTGCCGCATTTGAATGTGTGAACAGCGTCCAGAAGAGAGGAGGCACATGAGGGTCCCCACCACCTCCTTACACTGGCATGATGTGACTGCTCAGCCGTGAATCCTGCAGACAATGAGCTGAGCCTGAGAAGTGCTGCCTGTGACTTTGGTATGAAATGAACTCGGCACTCAACTTATGTGTATGAGATATAAGGTTTTTATTCACAGTAGTAGCGAAACGTTTCGGTCCTATATCATGGACCTTCATCAGTCACCAGTGGTTGTAGATAAGAATGAAGCCAAATGTCTCTATTTGAGCCGATATCCTGTGGGATAAAGTCCAGCGGTGAATGTGATCTCTGCATGGGACGCGGTGTCCACCGCAAGTCTGAGTGACTTTGGTAACCTCATTGACTTCACCACAGGTCACTGAAGCTGCGCTCTCAGACTCAGGTTAGTGTCTCCTGGGATCACGGCTGAGTGGTCGCATCATGCATATTATAAAGTTATAGCTCTAAGAATATAGCAGTTCACAAATAATAATTTTTTCTAAAAAAATGTTATTGTGTAAAAGTGTCAAAACATAAAAAAAACAATATACATGTGGCATCGCTTTAATCGTACTGAGACAAAGAATATATAGGCTGCCTTATCAATTTTACCACTGTGGATGCTGTCTGTCCTATGATCTTTATAAGCATGCATAAAAGCATGATCGGACTCAGTTTTATGCACTTCTGAAAAGAAGGACAAAGCTGAACAGAGGCTAGACAGAGTCGAGAGTAACTCTGTTGCCTCATTATAGTGAATGGATTCCTCTGGGGTGTCATCTGAATCACATCATTCGGAGATTTAGATGGAAACCCCGATGTAAGTGCTCAGCGTAGAGCGCAGGATAAATGTGAACCAAAATGTTATGTAAAATGTTCCCAATGAAGCTTCAAGTCAATCCACAAAGAAAGCAAATCCCCACTCAGGTCTGTCATCTGTCAATTTAAAAAATGGGGGCTTCCATGTTATTGGTAGTACAAAGGTTCTGGAAAGAGCTATAGCTCCTCGGCCCAAAAAAGAAATCCAACAAATTCTGAGCTTCCAAATCCAAATGCCCCTTCCCGTCTTAGCCCAACAGTGTGTCTAAACCACATTTAGCATCCACATGTTTGGCAGGGGTATAATTTTCAAAATGGTGTCATTTGAGGGGGATTCTGCTCTTCTAGCACTTAGGGGCTCTGTATATGAAGTCCACAAACTATTCTGAAAAAATCTGCTCACCAGGAGGCAAATAGCGCTCCTTCCATTCTGAGTCTCACCGAGTGGCTAAACAGTACTGTACAGCCACATATGGGGTATTTACTTCAACGTTCAGCAAAAATTGCGACAAATTTTATTGCCATTTTTACCCATTTCCCTGTGTGAAAATGTAAAATCTGGGGCGAAAACAATTTTTTTGTGGAAAAAGTATAATTATTCTTTATTAACTGCCCAATGGCATAAAATTCTGTGACATAACTGTGGTGTCATTATGATTACTGCATGAATTTATTGAGAGGTGTAGTTTCTTAAATGGAGTCACTTAAGGGAGTGTTCTGCTTTTCTAGCTCCTCAGAGGCTCTTCCAGTGGGTCATGACACCCGCAAACCATGACCTCAAAATCTGCACTATAATATGGCGCTGTTTCCCTTCTGAGCTTTCCACTGTAAAATTATGTCACTGCTGGAGGATTTCTGCTCTTCTGGCACTTCAGCGGCTATGCCAATGTGACATGGCACCATCAAATCAGTCCAGCAAAATCTAAACTCCAATATGGCACGTCTTCCCTTTTGAGCTTTGCATTCTGCCTCAAAAGTAGTTTTTGACCACGTATGGAGTATTGGTGCAGTCAGGAGAAATTGCACAACAAATTTTATAGTCCATTTTCTCTTGTTATCCTTGTGACAATAAAAATAAATTGGGGCTAAAAAAATGTTTGTGGTAAAATGTGATTTTTTTATTTTCATGGCTCTACGTTATAAACTTCTGTGAATCATCTTGGGGCTCAAGGTACTAACCACACATCTAGATACATTTCTTGAGGGGTCTAGTTTCCAAAATGGGGTCACCTGTGAGATGTTCCACTGACAGGCACATCAGGGGCTCTCCAAACACAACATGGCGTCCACTCTCGATTCCAGCTATTTTTGAGTATAACAGTGCTCCTTTCTTTCCAAGCCATGTCATGAACCCAAACAGTAGTTTTCCCCATATGGGGTATCGGTGTACTCAGGAGAAATTGCACAACAAATTTTGTGGTCCAATTTCTATTGTTACCCTTGTGAAAATAAAAAAATTGGGGCTAGAGGAAGATTTTTGTGGGAAAAATGTGATTTTTTAAATTTCACTGCTCCATGTTATAAACTTCTGTGAAGCAAGTGGGGTTCAAGGTGCTCACCACACATCTAGATACTTTCTTTGAAGGGTGTAGTTTCCAAAATGGGCTCACTTGTGGAGTGTCCACTGTTTCAGCACATCAGGGACTCTCCAATCTCAGGAGAAATTGCTCAACAAACTTTGAGATTAATTTTCTCCTGTTACCCTTATGAAAATAAAAATAAATTGAGGCTAAATTACCATTTTTGTAAAAAAAGTTAAATATTCATTTTTTCCTTCAACATTCCATAAATATTTGTGAAGCACCTGAAGGTTAATAAACTTCTTGAATGTGGCTTTGAACACCTTGAGGGGTGCGGTTTTTAAAATGGTGTCACTTTTTGGTATTTTCTGTTATATAGGCCTCCAAAGTCACTTCAAATGTGAGGTGGTCCCTAAAAAAAGTGGTTTTGTAAATGTTGTTGGAAAAATAAGAAATCGCAGATCAACTTTTAACCCTTCTAATTTCCTAACAAAAAAAAATTATGTTTCAAAACTTGTGCTGCTGTAAAGTAGACTTGTGGTAAATATTATTTATTAACTATTTTGTGTGACATAACTGTTTTAAGAGAAAAAGGTAGCACACTGTAGCGCTATAGCTTGCAAACA
>VIAB01006262.1:91530-102610 GCA_009801035.1 Oophaga pumilio
ATTTCCCGCGGCAGAGAAGTGCGGGATTGCCGCGGAAATTTCGGTGGCAATTCCGCAACGTGTGAACTTAGCCTTACTGTTTCCATGCATATTTGTCTATTTATGCCTTAATTGTTTTTGCTACACTTTTAGGCCCAATTCATTATTTACCATTTTTAAGTCATTTTTTAGTTTTGTCTTTCTTTTTTTGTGCTGGCAAAATTTTAACCAAATTCATTGATATTCACACAACATTTGATGAATTAATTTTATTTCTTTATTTTACTCATATAGCGTCATTAATTCCACATCACTTTACAGACATTATATTAATTTGATGCAAATTCATTTTTGTTTTTTAACTTTTACTTTATTTGTGTGGTATGCGAGTTAGGTGTCGCTTTTATTAAACTTTAAAATGTTGCATGCTATCCTTCAACTATGTTGAAAAAATATTAATAATAATAATAATAATAAAAAATTTGATTAATAAGCCAAAATCATTTTGAAAATAAAAAACAATCCCACACTGAAAAAATAGTGGAAAAATAGTGCAAAAGCCAAAATGAATTTAGCAGAGAAAAAATGCCTAAAAAACGTTTTACTCTGAAAAACACAATTCTGTTCAGGAATTTTATTTTTATCCACTGATAATTCTGCAAATATTCTATATGTTATTTCTTCATCTGCATTTTATATGGCTGAGCCAGTGGTAGACACACCATTGGTAAAACCAGTGCAGCCGCACAGGAGTTTAGGAGGTAATGGGACCCATATTCACTTCCAAAACAGGTGGATTTCTGCATTATAATTCATATGACATAATTAAATTAATAAAAACTTCTCATCAATGTCTTTGTCTTTGTTCTCACAATTTTGATGATAAAAAAGAACTTTTGAAATGTGTAAAAACTCAAAGATGCTCACCTGACTGTCTCTAGATTAAGGTCTTTCAAGCCACAGTTTTCTTAGGAACTATTCCCCTGGACTTCTACATCCCTATTTGCTTTTAGAGCCAGTAATGCATTGCAGTGCAATATGTTGCCAGTCCCACCAGTGTGGAACTGTTTAATTATGTATTCCTCCAAACACTTTCATATGTTAAGAGACCACCATAAACATATTCATGAAAATAGAATTAATTCAGAACATTTGGCTAACTCATTCTTACCATAGGTATATTTGATTACAAAGAAATTATATTCACGCTTCAACATTAAACTTGCAACACCAAAAAGGAAAATTCTTGGAATTATGGAAATCTCAAGATCGATAGACATGTTAATGAAATGCAAATGATGAAAAAATGGAAACATTTTTAAAACATCTTGATTTATTCAGTATCAAGTATGCCACACACCAAAAATAAATGCACTTTATAAATGCACAGCTTGGCTGCTATTAATAAGGTTATTAATGGTTGTCTGAGAAATGTTCTCCCATGTTGAATTCACTATGGCATGTTAATCATGAAGATCTGAAGATGGCAGCTTCTTTTGCTATTTCAGAACAATGATGTCCTTTTATGTTCTTAATGGGCGAAAAAAGATGCCTTGTATTGTTCTGAGACACTTTGGAGGAATGGTCATACCACTAATTACATGATCAAATGAGTGTAACACCAAGCTATTTGTGCACCTGGAATGAAGAGTATTGGCACTCTGTTACTGTACATTTAGCCACCCCACACCATATTCCCGTCGAGTAGGACCAGTGCCTTTTCAGGCCTCTTCATAGAGTTGCCCACGTGGTTTCCACACCATTGCGTCCAAGACCAAAGCGTGAGTCATTGCTGAAGATAGACCTCCATTTCATCCTCCATTGCCGTCTACACCACTTTTGAAAACAGTGGCTGAAAGTCAATAAAACACCTTCATGAGGGAACCTCACACCATATACACCCTATATATATTGAACGCTTGCTGGACCCCTCTAATGTTCTTTCAGGTACATTAACAGCTCAGCGTTACATTGATTTGGCTTCAGAGCCAGGGATATGGCCATTTCTTTAAAGAGAACTTGAACTGTTTTTTTCCACATGACAACCTCTGGCTGTATGTTACTCATCTTACTGTGAGCAACCTGAGTGGCTTAAAAATGTTACTATGACATGCAACATCTTTGGACTTGTCTCCCATCAAAGATCTCTATGACATCATCCGTCAGCAAAGACAAAGGGAGCTGCCAGTAGTGGATCTTGATAATTTGTGTGCCTAAATGCATTCAGTGTGTCAGTGTGGCAGAACATTCCTCAGACATCCATTCATAACCTCATTGATAGCAGCCAAGGCATGTAAGTGCCTGTAAGACTGGGTCACATTAGCGTATAAATAATTGGTCCAATTTTCATCCAGAAAAGTGGGATGATTTTTTCTCACTTTTTATCAGTGTGCTGTTTGTGTGCCTTGTCATCCATGTGCTGTCTGTGTGCAATCTGTTTTTTTACTCATCAGTAGTGATGAGCGAGTATACTCTTTGCTAGGGTTTTCCCGAGCATGCTCGGGTGTCCTCCGAGTATTTTAGCATGCTCGGAGATTTAGTTTGTGTCGACGCAGCTGCATGATATGTGGCTGCTGGACAGTCTGAATACATGTGAGGAATGCCTGTTTGTTAGGGAATGTAATCAGGCTGTCAAGCAGCAAAATACTCAGGGGACACCCAAGCAACGAGTATACTCGCTCATCACTACTCATCAGTTATTAATCATTTACAGGACCATTTACAGTTTCCCATCTTACAGAATTACAATCTATCCGTAAAAATCGGATGCCATACTGAAAGTCCAAATGGCATATGATTTTTTTAAAACATCCATCCAATTTTGGTATGAAATCGCAGCATTATGTAATTTTTTTCTCATGCTAAATACAGCTAAGAAAAAAACCACAGATTTGCACTTCATCATTGAATAACATTGGTCTGAGATCTATCCCTTTTTTATGGGATTGTTCTTGTACAACTTACACGCTCGTGCGAGCCCTGATTCTGAGCATGGTGCTCATACTCATTATTGAATAACTCAAGACATTTTGAAAATGTTGTTCCCATTTTTTTCATCGTTTGTATATTAACATGTCTATTGTTCCGGTAATTTCCATAATTTCACAACTTTTCCTTCCTGGTGTTGCAATTTTAATGTTGAGCAGTGTATTTATGAACATTGAGTATGTAGGAAAATGTGTTTAAGATGTGATATATTTGTGATCATTAAGAAACTGAATGATTTTTAGTAGTACAAGTATGTGGTTATATTTATTTCATGTAATATAGTGAAAAATAATACTTACTATTTACTATATTATTTAGAAAATGCTATAAATTGTGGATGAGAGAAGTTGTCTGCAACTAACATATTGTTGACCTACCCATAGAATAGGTAATCAGTGTGAGATTGGTGAGGGTCAAAGCACTTGGCACACTCACCAAACAGCAGACACCTGCTCCACAGTGGCTGGATGGATGTAAGTACTTTTTCTCTTGTATACCAGGACAACCTATAGTTTTGCTATTTAACAGAAAGAATAGATAAGGATGTCATTAAAAATGCTGGGGAGATGATCTGTGTCTTCTCTGCATTATGCTATACAAACATAACTGATGATAGTGATGTCAGAGTATAGTGAGGAAGAACTGGCGATCCACAGTGACAAATGCTGCAGACAGATCCTGGAGAATCAGCAGGAAGTAGTGACAATTAGATTTAGCTGTTAATAGATCATTAGAGACTTTAATGAGGGCAGTTTCAGTAGAGTGTAAAGAGAGGAAACCGGATTGTAAAGGGTCAAGAAGAGAGTTTTCTAAAAGAAAGTGGATTAGACGGGAGTGGACCAAGCGTTCCAGGAGTTTGAAGATAAAGGGAAGATTGGAGACAGGTCTGTAGATAGCAGCGCAGTTCTGGTTGAGGGATGATTTTTTAAGTAATGGATGTATGTTGGCGTGTTTAAATGAGGATGGAAAAATACCAGATGAGAGCGAGAAATTAAATATTTTAGTTAAGTAAGAGGTGACAGCTGGGGAAATGGACAGGAGGAGATGTGAGGGAATAGGGTCACTTGTGCAGGTAGTAGGGCGAGAAGAGGCAAGGTGCCTGGTCACTTCTTGTATGACTGGTTCAAACACAGAAAGTGAGCAAGATGCACTACAGAAGGGAAGAGAATGCATAACATTAGGGGATTTGGAGAAAATTTCCTGTCGGATATGGTCCATTTTTTCTTTAAAATAATTGGCCAGAACATCAGTGCTGAGGTCGGTGATGTGGGCCTGTAATGTTTGATTGAGGATAGGGTGAAAAGTGTCAAAAAGTCATTTAGGATTATTGGAAAGTGAATAGTGATGAACGAACGTTCTTGGATAACGTGTTTGTATATTATGCTCGAGTCCCCGTGGCTGCATGAATTGTGGCTGTTAGACAGCCTGAATACATGCAGGTATTGCCTCTTTGTTGGGAAATCCCCACATGTGTTCAGGCTGACTAACAACCGCAAATCATGCAGCCACGGGGACTCAAACATAGTATACAAGCACGCCCAAGATACTCGGATAACACACGATCATGCTCGGACAAGACGTTATCCGAGCACGCTCGCCCATCACTAATATTGAGGTGATGAGGGTGTTGAAATAGGTGTGTTTGGAGAGATGAAGGGCAGCGCTGTATGTTTTAAGCATAAATTATAATTAATTAAATCTTCAGCCAGATTGGATTTTCTCCACTGACATTCAGTGCTCCTGGAGCACAGCTGGAGAAAACGTGTTTGCAGCATGTGCCAGTGTTGATGTAGTCTGTGTTGAGTTGTTTTATGTGTATGAGGTGCAGCTTCATCCAGGGCGCTTTGCAGTGTTTTATTATAATGTTTCAGTGCAGAGTTAGGACATCAGAGGGATGAGATTAGAGCCAATGATGACTGCAAATTCTTCATAAGTTTCTGGGTGCTAATGGCATGTATATTTCTATATGTGTGGAAAGTGGGGGTTTCCTGAGCGGGGTGACAATTCATGATAGAGAATGAAAGAATGTTGTGGTCAGAAAGCGGAAGAGGGGAGTTAGTGAAGTCATACATTGAGCAGAGCCGGGAGAAGACCAGGCTCAGTGTTTTACCATCTTCATGCATAGGAGAATTAGTAAACTGTGAAAGGCCGAAGGAGGAAGTTAGCGATAAAAAGTGGGAGACAGATGAGGAAAGGGGATCACCAGTGGGAATGTTAAAGTCCCCCATGATGAGAGTGGGGATGTCACAGGATAGAACCAAGGACATAATCATAAGACAAACCATAGCCAGAATCTGATACCAAGAGTTCTATCAAGAGCTGACAACCTAGGGTCAAAGTAAGGAAGGTTTACCGGAATACAAAGTCAGGAAACAAGCCAGGTCAGGATCAGTAAAATAATATCATAAATGATCACCAGCAAATATAGCAATATGTGGAAATGCAATTGCTGGGATATTAAGTTTGGTGTGGTGCTATCCCATTGACCATAGAATGGGGCTATCTGAACCGCACACACATACACATTCTCTCTTACTGAGTGACACTGCAATTCACAGGCACACCAGTATTCTTAGCTGCACAGTGACTGCACCACACAGTAATATTGGTAATGTTGCCTCCACAATCAGAGTAAATATGACGGGGCAGACATTGTTGGAGCCGGTGTAGGTGGGGATTTTGCAAGTTTGCTCCAATTTTTCAGGGCCTTAAGACCAGAGAACTTCCTATGTGAACAGATTTGGCATATAAATTAATTATTTGTTTAAGTATATTCTAGACTATAAACTGTTTTATTTCTTTTATCCAGAATGTTTGCAGGATAAACTCGGGCTCCTTCCTTCTGCTTCTTGTTATGATAAAAAAATAAAGAGTCTGATAAGTATTCCTGACTATGCATGTAGAACATACAATCTACACAAGCAATACATGGAGGTCTCCCAGGTTCTAAAACATTTCTCTGATCTTTGAAGTGTGTCACTCTTTCATTTCATCGTCCAACAGGCTGACATGCAAAAGCTTTGTTCCGACAGTTCAATTTAATCACTGCCATTGGTTCAACAACAAGATAAAATCCCTTGTCCAACATCCAGCTGTTATCTGATACTGTTTGAAGCAACTCTCATGAATGCATGCTGATATCTCAAGAACTCCAAACATGTCATAAACAATATATTAAAACCCAAGTATGAATTCCATTAGTGCACGAAATGAACAGGCTTAGCCTATCTACACGGGCCAATGTAATAAAATATAATTTGGACTAATCTGTTCAAAGAATTCTTTCTTTTTGAAGATGACAGTCTCCTGTCACAGAGAGATGTAATTGCTCTTTGGCTACACTAAGGACCCTGTTAAAGCTCTGTCTCTGCCCTGGATGCACTTTGCAGGTGTCTCTTAGCCGCACAATTAAGGCTTTTGTTTAAACACAAAAATGTCAGAAAAAAAAAGAAATAATAAAACAGAAAGTGAGGATTTTAATGAACGTGTCTGATCCTAAGTGGAATTTAAAGAAACGTAATACATTTGAAATGCTGTAGCCTTGATACAGTGGTAGCAACGGGGCAATTCATTAACTTAAGTCTTAGTCTAGTGATCAGATTTCCTATTCTATATAACTCAAGAGGAGATGAAGGAGATTTGTACACAGGCATTCTGATCATTCTTGAGTGATCCTGATGAATATTAGATAAACATTACAATCTTCGGGAATTACAGAAATGAATATTTTACTCTTTACAGGTTTGTGCGACTTTCATGTCTTTCCCTTTAAAATATATTACATTACCATATATCCTTGCATTTGCTTTATAATTGCTGTAGAACTACTAACTACAAGCATGAGCTATTAGACTGTTTATGGTGAGATAAGGGCCGAATAAAGAATATAATTCAAGCACAGAGGACTGATCTGGAGGCACGCATAGATTACATAGCATTTACACCCACTGTAAAAATTATTGCTATGACCCATTTATAATAGGCATTTCAATAATTGCAGACCCCTTGCCCAGCCGAGAGACAATTCCCCCCCTAAGGGCTCATACACATGACTGTATTTTTGTTCCGCGTACTATCCATAGAAAAAAACTATTTGCAGTCAGACCAATGTTATTTTATGGGGCAGTGCAGATGAACAATTTTATTCACTGACCAATTCTGTGTATGTGAAAAAATGTATGATTTTTTCTGGAAATTGGATGAGACTTACACAGTCAAGTCTATGGGTCGGAGAAAAAATTCAGATTCCACAGTACAGCATCCAATTTTTAAGGATACATTGCAATTCTGTAACATAGAAGCTGTGAATGGTTCTGTCTGTAAATGATTAATTACTGCTAATGTAAAAAAATGGATTGCACACGGATAGCAAGTGAGGAAAAAAATCATCCTACTTTTCTGGATGAAAATTGGAACGATTTTTTTATCCTGAAATGTGAACCTACACTAAACAGCAATAGCACAAAAAGAGGACTAAAAAATCCTCCAAAAATTAAAAAAATACAGCAAAAAGGCAGAGATGCGCACCTGCCCAAGCCCTCAAACAAATGCACTATCAGGATGCAGTGGACCCATATAGGTAAGATGGCGGCAACACAGGTGCAAAAATATTGATGAGACAACCGCTCACAACATACCAATCCATGGAGGGGGCAGCTGCTTGGTATATTTGTAAAGGGACGGCCGCGGGGTTATCTTACTGGAAGCTACTCCATACTTTACCCCTGTCATCTCTATTCTCCTGGGGTGTTCTCCTCCAGTGAGAGAGCGTACAGAGCAATTAGAGTCAGAGTCCAGAATCACTTCAAACAGTTCTGCACATCCAAGGCATCATAAGCACGTCTTATTCGATACCAGCAAAACATTCTTCACAATTCTGCCTCTTCTTCTCTGCTACACCAGAATGGACCACTAAGTATTGACGGGACGAGGAGCCCGGTGAAAACTGCACTTCGATCTCTTCCCCTGGAAACACTTCAATCCAGCATAAGAAAGACTCATCAACTAGGTTGTCCACCCCTCTCTGGTTATACTGCCTGGAAACTTCTGATGGCCCACTCGCTTCTACGCTCATGCACGACCTCTTCTGCTGAGTGTTCCCACAGTGGTTCTTCTACTGGACTACTGCTACATAAACTCTTTGGGCTCACGCTTCCCACGGTGAATCCTTCACCGGCTTCTTCAGGGGTTGCTAGTCCCCTCTTCTTCCTACCCTATGCTCAGGGCCCAGTAACGTGGACGTCCTCACACTAGCAAGGTCCAACCTCAACTGACTCCCGCTAAGAGGAAGTCTTCCTGACAGATTCCCGCTTGGAGGCAATCTTTCCCTAGCCACAAGTCCCTAACTATTGTCCCTATAGGATTGGATGTGCTCAATGCCCCCCTCTAGTGACCAAACCCCATAACTGCTTAACATTTTTTTATAACAGTCTAACTGGATCTCTAACGTGCCCCCATTAGTGATCCCTCGCAAACTACAGTTAACCCATGACTATATACACTACCTTTCTAGTGCCCTTCTCTAATGACCCCCAGGATGCACTAACTACCTATAACTATACCTCCCACAAACATACATCTTCGAAATAACATTAGTACATGACATCATGCAGTACATACATTTACACATATTTACACAATTAAAGGGGGTGAGACATTTAAAGGGTTAATGCCTCTCACCTCTTTACATATTAATGCACAATGAAGACTTGTATGCAGCGCTTTTCACACTATGGCAATGCACAGCATCCAGTTAAACAACTTAGTTGTTACACCCTTCTATTAGATCAGGGGGCCCAGCACTATCAAAATACATCCCATGTTCCCACAGTTTACAAGACCAAATGAGCCCAACTACACCCTGAAAAATAAAGTGCAAAAAACACATAAAAAGCACATAAAAACACATATCTCACATTTTTATGTGTTTGTTCACATGGGATGCATTTTGATAGCGCTGGGCAGCCCGCCTTATCTAATAGAAGGGTGTAATTACTAGGCTGTTAACTGGATGCTGTGCATTGCCATAGTGTGAACAGTGCTGCATACAAGTCTTCAATGTGCATTAATATACCAAGCAGCTGCCCCCTCCATGTATTGGTAGGTTGTGAGTGGTTGTCTTATCGGTATTTTTGCACCTGTGTTGCCGCCATCTTACCTATATGGGTCCACTACATCCTGATAGTGCATTTGTTTGAAGGCCTGGGCAGGTGAGCATCTCTGCCTTTTTGCTGTATTTTTTGAAATGTGAACCTACCCAGATGTCAGGAACATCCTGATGCAAATGACTATGAGAACCTCTCCAATCATTATCAAGCAGCTTATTGTTCAATAGTGGAAATAAAAGCCGTTGTACAGTAGATACATCTTTAACCGCTTTCCGAAATCGGGCGTAATTGGACGCCGATGTCGGACTCCCCCTGTTGGTGCAGGCTCCGGGGCTGAGCCCACACCTTTCTGGGCACATAACAGCTGGTATATACAGCTCACATGTGCCAGCAAAAGCCGCGGGCGAAATTGCGATCCACCCGCGGCTGTTAACTCACACTTACCGGAAGCGCGTCACTAATCCTGCCTATCGGTGACCCCGTCACATGATTGCGGGTCACCGATGGGTTGGCATGACAACCAGAGGTCTCCAGTAGACCTGTATGGTTGTCATAGCCAGAGTACTATGAGCGCTGCTCGGTGGTCGGCGCTCATAGCAAGTGAGCATTTCTGCTACATACAGGCGATCTGATCATTGCCTGCATGTAGCAGAGCCAATCAGACAACTGCAGCTTTTAGTCTCCCATGGAGACTATTGAAGTATGCCAAAAGTAAAAAAAAAAATGTTTTTAAAATTATTGAAAAAATAAAAATAATATAAAAGTTCAAATCACCCCCCTTTCGCCCCTTTCAAAATAAAAGAATAAAAAAATCAAATATACACATATTTGTTATCACCGATTTCAGAATCGTCAATATAAAAAAAATTAACCCAATCGTTAAACAGTGTAACGAGAAACAAAGTAAAAACGACAGAATTTAGTTTTTTTTGGTCCCCTCAACATTGCATTAAAATGCAATAACGAGCGATCAAAAGACTGTATCTGCACAAAAATGGTTTTATTAAAAACTATAGCTCGATGCGCAAAAATAAACCCTCACCCAACCCGAGGTCACGAAAAGTGGAGACGTTATGGGTATCGGAAAATGACGCAATTTTTTTTTAACAAACTTTGGGATTTTTTTTCACCACTTAAATAAAAAAGAACATATTTGGTGTCTATGAACTCGTAATGAACTGGAGAATCATAATGGCAGGTAAGTTTTAGCATTTAGTGAACATGGTAAAAAATACCCAAAAAACAACTGTGGGATTGCATTTTTTTTGCAATTTCACCGCACTCTGAATTTTTTCCCCATTTTCCAGTTTATAATGTTAAAACCAATGGTGGTGTTCAAAAGTACAACTCGTCCCGCAAAAAACAAGCACTCACATTGCAATTTTGACCAAAAAATAAAAAAGTTATGGCTCTGAGAAGAAGGTGAGCAAAAAACGAAAGTGCAAAAACAAAAATACCTCTGGTCATTAAGAGGTTAAGCAGTCTATATTTGCTGACAGTCCATGAGAAAGTCTCTTTTGACTGTGTTTAACCTCCAAGTTGGATCCCGTCTTGTAAAGAAGTTGGGTTAATTGGTGTTGTATGTTGGACATGAAATTCCTTTATAAAAAGAGTTGTGGATGGGGTACTCCTTTATATATGAAAGCATTTAATGGCTTTGATGGCTGAAGGACTCTGTCAAGGGCATAACGACTGTCATTGCAGAGGTCATGACCGGGCCTGTGAGGGTGAGGGGCCCACCGAAGCACACACAGAGACCCGTCAGATCCATGCGTGGCAATATATGCTGCCGGCCAACCAGAGACCAGCTGCTGATATTGGCCTGTATGAGACTGGGGGAGCATGGCAGTTGCCTGCCTCATATACCCGGATTGGCAATATACATACAAGGATGAGGACCAGGAAAAGGGACATATATACCAGGATGAGACCAGGAAGGGGAACATATATACTAGGATGGAGGACATGTGTATATACACTCCCTGACAGAAATTATGCCGCTTATC
>VIAB01006263.1:21253-31476 GCA_009801035.1 Oophaga pumilio
GGTTGTCTTGGCAACGCTAGTAATCGCCGGCCCCCTTTGCCATTTCCGGATTCCTGCTATTATGTACATGCTATGTATTCATTTGTTTCCTCGGTAACATGTACCCTCCTCTATTCTTTGATTGGCCCAGATAGCCTTTTTATAATCACCTCACATTCTATTCCATGCCCCCTGACTAAGGCTGCTGCCGAAACGCGCGTCGGGGTGACGCGTGGTGTGCTGTTCTCTCCCTCTTCACCTGTTTATATCATCCACTGGCCTCCTGGGTGGCTTCCTCTGACATTAGTGGTATGTCTGCTTTATCTCATATATGATTTTCTATTTATTTAATGATAGCTGATGTGCATATTGAAATATTTTTCATGATATAGAGGTTTACCAGGCCATGTGTGTGTTTGACTTTCATCTGAGGGAATAATTTTCTACTATTGAATTTCATTACATACGAGTAATATTGTATACCAATTGAGTAGCACCCCGCGTCCCATACTTTAACGGTTTGCACACTGCACTTTAGTGTTTCACCATGTTTACATGTTCTGTATATTGATAAATAAAATTGATTGTTTTATACTTTACCCTGGACTCTTTGGTCGCATTTTTCCTCTGTTTTTGTCTTGCGCTATTAGCGACCTGTCCAATGTATTTTGTCCTGATTTTTGGGTATCGTTATGAATTTTTTGCTAATATTATTTAATATCATTTGTAATACATTATGATACCGCTCTCTATATTGAAGTGTGTTCTTCTTGCTTCATTATAGTGAAAGGATCCCTCGGGGGTTTCATCTTAATCACATCACTTGGAGATTTAGATGGAAACCCCAAAGTAAGTGCTCAGTGTAGAGCGCCGGATAAATGTGATCCCAAACGTTATGCAAAATGTTCCCAATAAACGCTTCAACTCAATCCACAAAAAAGCAAGCCCTCACTCAGGTCCGTCATCAGTTAACGGAAATATAGGGGACTTCCACGTTACTGGTAATACAAAGGCTCCTCACCCTCCAAAAGAAATTCAGCAAAAATCCTAAATCCAAATGCCCCCTTCCTTCAGAGCACCACAATGTACCTAAACCACATATAGCGTCCACATGTTTGGCATTTCTGAAGCGATGAGAGCCGCCTAACTTACGGGTGCATGTCTCCAGAAGCACAGGCTGGGCATAACGTACTGGTGACTGCAACATACTGGTCACTACAATACAAAAATACCCAGACTCATATTGAAAAGTATGCACAGTGAAAATCACTTAGCTACCTCATACTACTCCTTAGCCAAGCGTATAAAAACAGGAGAACTATAGGAGTTTTTAAATAAGAATACAAAAAATCTTTATTATGACAATCCAAAATGTTTAAAAAGACAGACAAGAGTAAAAAGATGTGCTATACAAGACACCAAAAAAGGCGGCACTCAGTACACCATACATATATAGTACAAATCACATGTGAAATACAATAGCAGGTGAAACAACCCATATCAGAATCCATTACCTAAAAGCATGCCTTCCCCATTAATCTAATACATCCAATAAGGGCAAGGTTAGCATGAAAGATAACTCCCATATATCACCATATCTATAAATATTGCCATCCTTGGCTTGCCTGATATAAGGAAAGTTGTAGTCTCACCCGGTACAGAAGCCCACCACTGGACGCACCCCGAAGTGCGTTTCGCTGCTGTTAGCCGTGCTTTCTCAAGGGGAGGTGTGGCTAAGATCTCCTCTGCAGGACCTTAAGTATCCATAGTTACTGGTAACATGTGCTCCACGTGACCGGCCACCGCCAGGTTGTGTGGGTACGGCGCATGACTCCCAGTCGCGTGCCAGCGACGCAGATGCCGGATGACATAGGGCAGCAGCAGACAGCAAACGGGCGAATGCGCACCACAACCACAGACAGCCTAATAGAATAATAACCAGAAAGAAAATCTCTAGCATATAAATGAGTGAATGGCACATAAGATCACTACAGCGTACTGGTCACTACAACGACAGTTTGCAATTTTTACTCGGTGACATTACTTGCTGCTTGCTTCTGGAAAATACCCATGGAGTCAAAATTGTCACTATATCTGTAGATGAATTCCCCAAGGGGTATAATTTCCAAAATGGGGTCACTTGAAGGGGGATTCTGCTCTTCTAGCAATTATGGGCTCTGTATATGGAGTCCACAAACTGTTCTAGGAAAATCTGCGCTCCAGGAGGCAAATAGCGCTCCATTCCTCCAGAGTCTCTCCATATGACTAAGTAGTACTGTACAGCCACATATGGGGATTGCTACGTTCAGTAGAAATTGTGGGACAAATTTTGGTGCCATTTTTACCCACTTCTTGTGGCTAAAAATCTGGGGCTAAAACAAAATTTTGTTGGTAAAAATGAAGTTATTTTTTCTTCACTGCCCAATGGTAAAAAATTCTGTGACACACCCGTGGCACTGATGACAATATGATCACTGCACCCCTAGATGAATTCATTGAGGTGTAGTTTGTAAAATGGGGTCACTTATGGGGGCTCTGCTGTTCTGGCAACACAGGGGCTCTCCAAGTGGGTCATTGCACCTGCAAACCATAATAGAAAAATCTGGCTCTTCTTGCCTTCTGAGCTTTGCACTGTGCCTGAAAAATATTTCTCAATTACATGTAGGGTATTGGCGCACTCAATTTTATATAAAAAAAAATCCTATTAGCCCTTAGAAAAATTAAAAACTTGGGGCCAAAACAACATTTCAGTGGTAAAATTGTAATTTTTTTTCTTCACCGCTCAATGGTATAAAATTCTGTAAGACACCCGTGGGGTCAATATGATCACTGCACCCCTAGATGAATTCATTGGGGAGTGTAGTTTGTAAAATGAGTTCACATATAGGGGGTCTCCAATATGGTGCCTCTTCCCTTCTGGGCTTTGCCCTGTGCCTGAAAAGTAGAATTCCCCCACATATGGGGTATTGGTGTACTCATGAGACATTGCACAACAAATTGTATGGTGCAATTTCTCCTGTTACACTTAAGAACATGCAAAATGTGAAACCAAAATAACATTTTTGTGGCGAAAATGCGAACTTCTGTGAAGCACCTGGGGGTTCATTGTGCTCACCACACATCTAAATACATTCCTTGATGGGTCTAGTTTCCAAAATTGGGTCACTTATGGGGGTTTCCACTGTTTAGGCACATCAGGGACTCTCCAAACGCAACATGGCTTCCGCTAATGATTCCAAGAAATTTTACATTCAAAAAGTCAAATGACGTTTCTTGCCTTCCAAGCCCAGCCGTGCACCCAAACAGTAGTTTTCTCCCTCATATGGAGTATCGGAGTAGTCAGGAGAAAATAAAAACAACAAATTGTATGGTGAAATTTCTCATGTTACCCTTATGAAAATGCAACATTTGGGGCTAAAAACATGTTTGTGGCAAAGATTTTATTTATTTTTTTATTTTCACGGCTCAACTTTATAAACTTCTGTGAAGCATCTGAGGGTTCAATGTGCTCACCACATATCTGGATCAGTTCCCTGAGGGGTCTATTTTCCAAAATACTGTCAATTGTGGGGGATTTTTAATGTTTAGGCACATCAGGGGCTCTCCAAACACGACATGGCATCTGCCAATTGTTCTAGCAAATTTTGCATTCAAAAAGTCAAATGAGACTCCTTCCCTTCAGAGCTCTGCCGTGCTCCCAAACAGTGGTTTTCTCCCTCATATGGGGTATCGGCATGCTCAGGAGACGTTACACAACAAACTTTGTCGTCCATTTTTTACCATTGTCAAAATAAAAAAATTTGAATCTGAAGTAAATTTTTTTGTGAAAAAAGTCAAATGTTCATTTTTTTTCCACATTACAAAAATTCCTGTGAAGCACTTGAAGGGTTAATAAACTTCTTGAATGTGGTTTTGACCACCTTGAGGGGTGCAGTTTTTAGAATGGTGTCACTTTTGGGTATTTTCTGTCATACAGGCACCTGAAAGTCACTTCAAATGTAATTTGGTCCCTTA
The DNA here is from genome assembly GCA_009801035.1 of Oophaga pumilio. Taxonomy (NCBI): domain Eukaryota; kingdom Metazoa; phylum Chordata; class Amphibia; order Anura; family Dendrobatidae; genus Oophaga; species Oophaga pumilio. The sequence continues at coordinate 25,247 of VIAB01006263.1, forward strand.
AAAAATGGTTTTGTAAATTTTGTTGGAAAAATGAGAAATCGCTGGTCAACTTTTAACCCTTATAACTTCCTAACAAAAAAAAATTGGTTCCAAAATTTTGCTGATGTAAAGTAGACATGTGGGAAATGTTATTTATTAACTATTTTGTGAGACATATTCTCTGTTCCTTAAGGGCATAAAAATTAAAAGTTTGAAAATTGCACAATTTTCAAAATTTTTTCCAAATTTCCATTTTTTTCCCACAAATAAATAATAAACAAATAAAATGTCATATCGAAGAAATTTTACCACTATCATGAAGTACAATATGTCATCAAAAAAGTTATTTGAATCAGTGGGATCCATTGAAGCGTTCCAGAGTTATTGCTTCATAAAGTAACAGTGATCAGAATTGCGAAAATTGGCCTGGTTATTAATGTGCAAACTACTTTCGGGCTTAAAGGGGTCAAACACTTTTTTTTTTATTGGCTATTGTATTTCCCATATCAGCTGCAGAAGAAATGTAGCATTACATGGTGGCCATGTATATGCATGTCCACCCAAGCATGCGCCCTGTGCAGAAGTTGCTGCTTGTCTGTCAGCGGTTTTCTACTATAGCTCATAGAGGGGGACCCTACCCTAATGTCCTTATGTCCTCATAGGTCCTGATTGGACAAATCCTATGAAACAGTCCATTTCTGTTAATAACTAAAATGTGATTTACTGTAAATAATATACAATTTTCAGATTATACCATTCCCATTAAAAAGAGGAATGATAGTTGTCATGGATTAATATTTCTTTCTTGTGTTTAGATATAACTAAGTCCAGAATGAATAGGACAGTAAAAATACCAATGCAGACCTGAAACATTGCTGACATTCTTCCTACATATTACATGCTTTAACTATTTCCACGAGAGCATGGCCTAGTTTTAACTAGCTGATCTGGCAAAATAGCTTTCAGCAAAATTACATGTCAGAAAACTTAGCAGCTGGAATGTCTGTGGAGACTGTAGTCAACGCGTTTGGTAGCTGCATAGGGGTATACACACTGCTCAAAAAATAAAGGTAACAATAAAATACCACATCCTAGATAAGACAGAATTAAATATTCCAGTTGCAAATCTTTATTCCATTAGTGGAAAATGTTGAGAACACTAAAACATAAAAATGATAATTGTAAATCAAAATTAATATCCCATGGAGGTCTGGATTTGGAATGATACTCAAAACCTCAAAATCAAAGTGGAAAATCAAATTACAGGCTGATCCAACTTCAGTGGAAATGCCTCAAGACAAGGAAATGATGCTCAGTAGTGTTTGTGGCCTCCACGTGCCTGTATTAGCTCCCTACAATGCCTGGGCATGCTCCCGATGAGACAGTGGATGTTCTCCTGAGAGATCTCAGACCTGGATTAAAGTACCAGTAAAAAAAAAAAATAGCTTTGAAAAGTCACAAAATTTTGATGCAACTCGAGACTGCGCTAAAATTATGCGACTTTTGCCATTCACGCCATTTCCTGCCCAGCTCAAAACAAACTGGGTGAAGCTGGGGTAGAACGGTGATGTCCCTACACCACAAATCTTATTCCAGCAGGAACTTGAGCAAGATTTGTGGTGAGGTGCACACGGAGGCACGCGCTACTCGTCACACACTCCTGATTCATTAAAAGGCATGCATCTCTTAATGAATCAAGAGCTTCACAATACACAGTGCCTGCTCAAGACCAGCATGATCACCCTTCTCGATAAATTGGGGCCTAAATATTTTATGGTGGATTCTGGCTATCAACATTTTATTCATGTGTGTCTCATGTGAGAGAATAGTAAGGATTATGGGGCTTCAGTAGGTTTCTAAAAAAAAACTGGGACCTAGGTTGAATTTGCTTGAAAGGGAAATTTTAACTGTTTTGCTACCCTATCTGATAGCAGTATAATGTAGGGGCAGAGACCTTGATTCCAGCAGTGTATCAGTTACTGAGCTACTTGCTGTCATTTAGATAAAATCACTATTTTATCTGCCGCAGATATAGCAATTATTTGAATGTTTGGGGTCTGTATAGCCCCACCCACACCGCTGATTGGCAGCTTTCTGCCCATGTACAGTTTACACAGAATGCTGCCAATCAATGGTGGGGGCAGGGTTATACAGAGCTCATGAATATGGTTGACTGCCTGGCAACAGGTTAAGAGCCTGGGGAGCAAGAAAATTTGTGCCCCAGATATTTAACCTGATTTTATGTCAGTGTTTGTCACTGACTCTAAATCTGCCTATATTTATTCAACCCACTCTAGTTAATGAGATATGACCCTATACGTATATAAGCATACGACCGATCGAACACTAGGACTGATGTCTACTAAACGTTTCTTTTGCCTTCTTTTTTATTAAAACAAATTCATACATGTACATTTATTTTATTTATGAAGAATTTACACCACAGAATAAGAATTAAACATGCATGAAAAGTTGTCATTGATACACTGTTCATTTACTGAGATACCTTGCAAAAGCGGAGCTTTGAAGATTTCTTGCAGTGCGTTGCACCAGGGCAATCACTTTGAATAGACCAGCAGTAATCTGCCATCATGGCATTCCATTGGCATCATTCTTCTGCACAGGCGAGTCACTGCACCGTGGCAGTGATTCACAGGCGCCTGTGCAGGGGATTCCGGGGCCACCAATACACGGCAAAGGGCACTGTGACACTGATGGGAGGGGGGCGGTACGCAAAAGAAGATCCGGAGGCAGTTTTCTTCCAGGCTCTGCATGCCTTGGAGCCTGGAAGATGCCCATATTAATAGGTTAAAAATGTCCCAGGGGGGTGACAGATTCCCTTTAAATCTTGGTGGAATTGTTCACCCTGATCTTCACTTATGTCACCATGGTTTTCTGGGAAATTATCCAAGTGGCTGTGCAGATGATGCACCTTGATACTCATTGTACAGACAAGGTGACAGGAAGATGAGAGCCTTCTTTCTACTAGTTCAGTGTAATTATCTGTTCTATAGTTCCCAAGAAAACTCTGTACAACCATAGTGAAAGAAGAGCAGGCATCTGCCTCAGCATCATCCAACAAATCTTTGAAGTGTGGATCTTTCGTGAGTCCTCTGAGGACAGTCAAAAATACCCGGCTTTAGCTTTTCCATGGTCAGCGCTGGAAATTTTCTGCAGATGTAGTCGAAGCATCTTCCCTATTTGTTTAGAGCCTTTACAAACTGCTTCATTTAACCTAATTTGATGTGCAGTGGTGGTAAAATGATCTTATTGGTGTCAACCAATGGTTCTGTAATTCCATTCTTTTCTACTACTACCATGAGTTCTCTCAGAGGTCACCGATTTCTCACCCAGTGCTCATTATTTGATCTACTATCCCAGAGGCAGATAAAAAGGGGATACTTAGTGTATCCATTCTGCTGTCCCAGGAGAATATCCACCATCATTAGATCCGCACAGGCTGACCACTGGTGATCGTGGTATGATATTTTCTGTAGGAACAGACCAATTGTGTTCTGCTCTTCAGTCATCTTCATGGAGTCACGTCTTAGCATTGATCCATATTTGTTTAATTGTGTAAGGGCACACATTTTAGGCTTCGCTTAGAACTGTCTATGAACAGCCGCCATTCAATTAGCTGATGATATGCCCATTTTCATATGAAAGCTTTAAACATTGTTGCAATAAATAAAATCATTTTCCTCCAAGAAGAATGGTAGTAAATCCTTTTCTCTAATGTGATAGTATATGATTTTGGTTTCCAGATGTAATAAATTCATCTCTTATTGTTTAGACGCCAACAATTCTGCTGATTTCTTTGGAAGATTTACCTAACGAGGTGATTGAGCTTTGGTTGATTAAAGACTTGTGGCCCTGATGAGGGTCCTTCAAAATCATTGTCATCATGACTACTGTTTATAGGTGAAGAACAGGATTCATCTTCACGGAGCTATTCTAGCTTATTGAATGATGGGATTGGTAAAACAGGTCGTTTTGCCGTGTCTAGGTCAGGATACATCAGCTTACTCCGATTACACTCATTAATGCCACACAGAAGTAACAATCATCACTGTGATTCCTCTGTCCTCTCCAGACCCTAGGTATGCCAAATTTCAGACATTTACTTCGTACCACTTCTACACTGCCAAAGGTGCTTAATACAAGTTTTAAAGACAGTGTGTGGAGCCCATGTCTTATCTTGGTCTCCTAGTTTTATTTTGAAATAGCCAAGGTACTCCCTTTTCACAAAATCATGAAAGGATTTTCTTTGTTTTTTCAATGTATACGGTCCACAAGCGTAGCAAAAGCAATCGGGATGATTCAAACACTGTCTATAACAATTTTTAACTTTAGGGCACACTATCCCTCATTATGTAAGGAGGTAGACCAGCTGCTGTGTTACTCCTGAAGACATCAATGCTGTTGTGGTGCAGAATGGAAATAATGTTTTATTCCTAATATGTTTCCTTGTAATAACAACTATAATTGCCTTGGAGGCTGCAGTACAAGATGTCACTGTCTAGAATGTAGGTGAAAGGTGAAGTCTGCCAGCAACACAGCAGGCACAGAGACAGTGCGAGAGTTAAGGCCAGCCCATTGTGGGGATGTTTGGGAATCTTTGGTTAGGGTGAGGAACAGGAAGTAGAGAGAAGTAGAGAGAAGTAGTGAGCAGTGACAGCAGCAGTCGCAGGCAATAGAGTGCTAGGGACAACGTATGCCTCATACTCAAGGCAGTGGATCACCAAAGAGCCCTTCCGTGTGATTCCATCTGCCGACCTGGGAACCTCGAGATGGACGTCATGGCCCTTGGTTGCACTCATCCTGTGAAGCTACAGGGAAAGATGAACTCAGACTCTATGAGGTGGGAGGTGATGTAATCCGGGTGCACTGCTAGTGGTGGAGAATTCCTATTGCTAGAGAAGATAGCAAGAGTGATATTATACCCATACCGAGAACCAGGGCTGAAGTTGTGTCCAGTACCTGTGAGAAACACGACAACCCATTCGGCCTTATCCTTTATGCCTGTTTGTAAAGACTGTCTGTTGTCAAGTAAAAGTTTGATTGTTTCTATGAATCCCGTGTCCCCTGGATTGATTGCTGGAAAGGTTCCAGAAGAGGAAAACCTGGAGGCAATGGAGGCCTGCAGGCCAGAAGTAGGTGTGATGCACACCACACACAGCAGCACACAGGGACGGGGACACGTGTTGTCTGTACAGTGTCAGAGCGAGTGGGAGCCGCAGCTCAGTCATGCCTACCTGGCTTGGGCCCTTTCCAATGACACAAATACACATCACCTGATCTGCTTCATCCAACAAGCATTCATATGCATACAGCTTGCAGTTAGAAAATATGCATAAAGATGACGATATGGTCAAAATTCTCTGATAATTGTGCACACAGTGTAGAAATACTACTGTCAGATTGATTTCACCTGTCACTTTCTAAAAGCTCATTTAGACATCCAATATTGGACTGCAATTCACAGACTGGCTGCGGCTTTCCCGACCCAAGTGGGACAGCCTCATAGAAATACATGAAACTGGCACGCTCGAGTCGGGATAACCGTGGCCAGTCCATACATTTTGGTCTGATCTTGGATCGATGTGCACAGACGTCTGAATGAGCCTAGAGCTTTGGACTTCGACACTGCATTATTTTCTGGTATTTTATGTGCTACTAGCTTTACACTGCCGTTCTCCCCGGGGTCACAAACAGGGCATGTGGTTTGTTAGTCCATTACCTTTAGGCCACGTTCACACTATCAGTATTTGTTGAGTTTTATAACTCAGTATGGGTAAGCCGAAACCAGGAGTGCAACAATCAGAGGATAAGTATAATAGAAACATTGTCACCACGTCCGTATTTTTCACCCACTCCTGTTTTTGGCTTACACATACTGATGTAAGATACTGACCAAATACTGAGCGGGTGATGGATTTGTCTGGATACTGAGGTGTGGATGTGATGCTACAGTGGGTATGGAAAGTATTCAGACCCCTTTAAATTTTTCACTCTTTGTTTCTTTGCAGCCATTTGGTAAATTAAGAAAAAATCATTTTTTTTCTCATTAATGTACACTCTGCACCTCATCTTGACTGAAAAAAATCAGAAATGTAGAAATTTTCGCAAATTTATTAAGGTTGGAGTCGCACTTAACGTATAAAAGTACGGTCCGTTTTTTACGGACGAGAATCGCAGAAATGATCACTGAACAGTGATCCGTATGTCATCCATTTGCAATGCGAGGATGC
>VIAB01006263.1:60146-70783 GCA_009801035.1 Oophaga pumilio
GCATTATACTCAGGGGGCTACATTATATTCTGTGGGGTGGCTGCTATTATACTATATGTGGGCTGCATTACACTGTATCGAGGACTGAGCAGTGTATTCTAATATATGGAGGACTATGAGGAGTGTATTGTACTATATGGTGGGCTGAGGAGTGTATTATACTATATGGAGGACTATAGGGAGAGTATTATACTATATGGAGGACTATGAGGAGTGTATTATACTATATGGAGGACTGAGCAGTGTATTTTAATATATGGAGGACAATGAGGAGTGTATTACACTATATGGAGGACTGAGGAGTGTATTATACTATATGGAGTACTATGGGGAGTGTATTATACTATACGGAGGACTATATGGATTGTATTATACCATATGTAGGACTATAGGGAGTGTACTATACTATATGGAGGACTATGGGGAGTGTATTATACTATATGGAGGTCTATGGGGAGTGTATTATACTATATGGAGGACTATGGGGAGTGTATTATACTATATGGAGGTCTATGGGCAGTGTAGTATACTATATGGAGGACTGTGGGGCACATTATATTATATGGAGGACTATGGGGTGTGCATTTTACAATATGGAGGACTGTGGTGCACATTATACTATGTGGAGGACTATAGGGTCTATTATACTAAACAAGCAAAATGCTGTATATTCATCGAGTGATTGGATTGTTTATGCTGGAACAAAAATCATTGTTCTCAGCAGGACATTACCCAATGTAAACTGTATATGTGTTGCTGATAACATGATACTGTATGGTGACAGATTAATTAATTGTTCTGTTCCCATCATTCTTACTCAGTTGGTGTAAAGAGGCCAGGAAACAAGCATCGAACGACTTCAATATTGTCGATCACACTTGTTTAGCGGCCTGAACTCAGCGCATGTAAATACAACAAATGCTTCTATGCGATGTGCAATATGTGAGCATTTGGGGCCCCATTTTAAACTTTTTCCTCGGGCCCCGCTTTGCTTAAAACCAACCCTGATGGTGGCACACTGATATTACCGCCATATGGAGACCATATAGTGGTAGATACCAGTGCTGCAAGACATATAAGATATTACAGCACAGTTACAGATAGTGACTTACAGCTGACGTTCTTTCTGATGGAATCGTTCACTTTTCCCTTCTTTTCCATCTGGCCCAGACCGACATTACAACTTCTTCCAGCCAGGACTCGGCTGCAGAGATTATAACAAAGGCATGGCTTTACACATTTCCAGCCCCATCACCATCTATTCCCAACTTGCACAAACGCCTCATCCTGTTGATGACCCAATACTGAGCCGCTGTTGCCTGCCGTGTGTCCCTATAACTACACCTGATGTATGACAATAACAGCGCTCCTCTTACTGCCCCACATAATAATGCCCACTACTGTGCCCCTTACATAGTAATAATGCCTCCTCTGTGCGCTCTAGATGGTAACATTTCCCCTAGAAAATATTAATGACCTGTGCAAACGCCCTAGAAAAATAGTGTCCACATTTTGCCCCTTTGACGGCCACAATACTTTAACAATATTGCTTAAGTGCCCACTCAACATTTAATAATATCCCCCAAGTCCCCCCACAGCTCCCATATACACAATATGATGGGCCCACAGCTCCACTATACAGTGTGATGTCCACACTACTCTCCCCAAAACACAGTATAATGACCCCCACAGAGGCCCTCACACTGTATACTGGCCCCCACAGTAGAACCCACACTGTATAATGCCCCTCACATTAGACGCCACACTAGCCCTCAAACTGTATAATGGCCATCCCTTAGCTCTCACACTGTATAATGTCCCCCACAGTAAGCGTCAAACTGTATGATGGGTCTCACACTAGCCCCCAAACTGTATAATATCCCCGCATTAGCCTCCAAACTGTAAAATGATCCTCATATTAGCCCCCAATCTGTATAATGGTGACTGCATTAAAGAGAACCTGTCATCAGGGTTATACATATAAAACTAAAGGCATTGGCATAATGGCCCTGGTATACTGATTTAATACATACTTTCAGTGAAGAAATCCGTAGCTTTTTTTTATATAATCATTAAACCTTTTGAACTCCGTGAATCGGGGCGGGACTGTGGGTAGGGTCTTTGGCTCTTTATGTTTAAAAATAAAGGATAAATAACGTTAATTAATTTTGTTTTATTATTTAACAGATTTCTGGGTGGTCTTTTGGAAAAAATAAAATTCAGGGGTAGACCACCTCTTCATTTTTTTTTTCAAATAATCTTTAGGGCACAGTCAGTTGTATAACACGGACAAAGATCGCATCACAATGCTCAGACTGGCCGTCTGCTCTCCTGATCGGAATGTAACAGCTGCATAGAAATACATGCTGTCACACTCAGGTCAGGAGAGCCGATGGCCAGTCCGAGGGTTTCTGATGCGATTGTTGTCCGTGTCATACTGACTGCGTCCTGCAATGCCTGCACACGAGGAAAGAGACAGAAAATCAGAAAAACTATACTACACTATACTGCCTCTGGCACAGAGCGGATCGGAGCACAGCTGCAGAGGAGGCGGAGAAAGTAATTTCTCTATCTCCTCCATTGCCGGCGTTAGCGAATATCGCACAGCACTTGGATGATATCCGAGTGATGTGCGCTGTGTCACTTGCACCCATAGACTTATATGGGTGAGAGTGATCCGAGACTCGGCCGAGTGTCGGTGACAATCGCAGCATGCTATGATTTCACTCGCACATAGAATATGGCCGAGAAAAAAAAACGGTGACGGTAGCTGCCCCATAGATTATTACGGGTCCGAGTGCTATGTGATGTTTTATCGCATAGCACTCGACCGTATCCCTTGCTAGTGTGACCCCGGCCTTAGATGTGTTTTGCTCTGTGGAAAATGAAAGGATTAAGATGCCACGCTGCTCCTAAGCATTAAACACTTGATACTCCGTTCTTCATCAATAATAGTTGATAAAATATCTGTGTGTTTCTGGATCGCACCGACCCCTTCGTTAGAACTATTATGATTAATTTGAATGAATTTCAGACTTGGGGATTTTGGGAAATCTCTTATATTATGGACCCAAGGATGTTACAGTGTTCATGGCTCACATTATTGATATTAAACAATATGTTTCCTTTCATTTACTGATTTTCTTTTGTATAATGTTGATTAGAAAATTGAAGTCATTAATAAAAACTTGCAGTCATTTATATATTGAAAAGGGGCAGTATGATATAGAAAAGAACATTACATCACTTAATTAAAGGAAACTTATAGCGTTTATATCAATAATGTGAGCCACACTAGATAGCAGCAGACTAAATTCACAGGTATCGCTATGTATAAAACTCATGATGACTTACCTGGATACCCGTGAATGTAACTTTCCCTCACATAGCTCACGGAAACGGTCCACGTATCAATCTCGCATAACTGTAAAATACATTAGGGAACTGATATTGCTCTTCAGCCACTCGTGTATCCTCCTCCCCAACCACAGCCGCCACATCGAAGACGCTAATCTCTATATCAATGCATATTGTTATTGTAAAAAAAATCCCAAAAAGGTGTTTATAGGGAACTTGCCATTATCCAAAACGATATTATATTGCACGTATTGGGTTAATAGTGTTCTAAAGCTGTGCCGCACTGAGAGCCTGACTGCTGGGAGAGAAATTACCTTATATACTCATGTATAAACTGAGTTTTTCAGCACATCTTGTGTGCTGAAAATGCCCCCCTCCGCTTATACATGAATCATTGTCCCAGAAGCCGGCAGGGAGTGGCGGTTCATAGAATCATAGAATGGTAGAGTTGGAAGGGACCTCCTGGGTCATCTGGTCCAACCCCCTGCTCAAAGCAGGATTCTCGAAATCATCCCAGACAGATGTCTGTCCAGCCTCTGTTTGAAGACTTCCATTGATGGAGAACTTACCACCTCTCGTGGCAGCCTGTTCCACTCATTGATCACCCTAACTGTCAAAAAGTTTTTTCTAATATCTAATTTGTGTCTCCTCCCATTCAGTTTCATCCCATTGCTTCTAGTCTTTCCTTGTGCAAATGAGAATAAAAATGATCCTTCTACAATGTGACAGCCCTTGAGATATTTGTAGACAGCTATTAAGTCTCCTCTCAGTCTTCTTTTTTGCAAGCTAAACATTCCCAAATCCTGCAACCGTTCCTCATAGGACATGGTTTGCAGACCGGTCACCATTCTGGTGACTCTTCTCTGAACTTGCTCCAGTTTGTTGATGTCTTTTTTAAAATGTGGTGCCCAAAACTGGACACAGTATTCCAGATGAGGTCTGACCAAAGAGGAGTAGAGGGCAATAATGACCTCACGTGATCTAGACTGTATGCTTCTGTTGATACATCCTAGAATTGTATTTGCCTTTTTTGCTGCTGCATCACACTGTTGACTCATGTTCAGTCTGTGATCAATTAGTATACCCAAGTCTTTTTCACATGTGCTGTTACTTCGCCCTATTCCTCCCATTTTGTATATGCTTTTTTCATTTTTATTGCCCAGATGTATTACTTTGCATTTTTCCCTGTTAAAAACCATTCTGTTAGTTGCTGCCCACTGCTCCAGTTTATTTATATCTTTTTGAATCCTCTCTCTCTTCTCTAGTATTAGCTACCCCTCCTAGCTTTGTGTCATCAGCAAATTTGATCAGTTTACCCTCAATTCATTCATCTAAATCATTGATAAAGATGTTGAACAATACAGGGCCCAAAACAGAGCCTTGTGGTACCCCACTTGAGACATTCTTCCAACTGGATGTGCAGCCATTTACGACCACTCTTTGAGTCCGCTCATTAAGCCAGTTATGAATCCACCTAACAGTTGCCTTGTTCATTCCATACTTAGTCATTTTTTCAATAAGGATTGTGTGAGATACTTTGTCAAATGCTTTGCTGAAGTCAAGATATAATATATCTACAGCATTTCCCTGATCCACCCAGTCAGTGATTCTGTCATAGAAGGAAATTAAGTTAGTCTGACATGACTTATTAGTTACAAACCCATGCTGACTCTGTTTAATCACTTCATTCTTATGCAGGTACTTACATACATGTTCTTTAATAATTTGTTCAAAGATCTTTCCTGGTATAGAAGTCAGACTCACCGGCCTGTAGTTCCCTGGGTCCACCTTCTTCCCCTTTTTGAAGATAGGAACAACATTTGCTCTTCTCCAGTCTTCTGGGACTTCTCCTGTTCCCCAAGAATTTTCAAAGATTATGGACAGTGGTTCAAGAATTTCTTCTGCTATCTCCTTCAGTATTCTGGGGTGTAATTCATCTGTACCTGGAGACTTGAATTCATTTAGGTTAGCTAAGTGTTTCCTCACTGTCATTCTGTTTATAGATATCCTGTATTCTTCTATTCCTTTAATAGGACAGTGAAGATTAGTTGATGTTACATTTCCTTTCTGAGAGAAAACAGATGCAAAATAGGAATTTAAAAGTTCAGCCTTCTCAACATCCTTTCTTACCATTTCATCATTTTCATCCTGTAAAAATCCTATAGCATCTTTGACTTTTTTTTTTACTTTTGACGTATCCCCAAAATCCTTTTTTGTTGCTTTTGACATCTCTTGCAAGCCTTAATTCATTGTCAGCTTTAGATAATCTGATTTGTGCCCTGCAAATGGCATTATATTCTTCTTTAGATATGCCTCCCTCTTTCCATTTGATAAACATTTCTTTCTTCCCTTTTAGCATGTGTTTAAGTTCTGTGTTCATCCATCCTGGTTTCCTTAAATGCTTCCCATTCTTCCCTCTTTTCGGAATTGTTAACGATTGTGCTCCTCACGGGAGGCAGGAGCCGGCGGCTGCAGCTCGTTCCCGGCTGAGTGGAGAGAGGTGAGTATTCATTACCTTAATGAGCGGGGACATGTGATCGGCCGGCAGCAGGAGCTGCTGGAAGCCGGAACAACAAGATGCTGCGAGGGCACGCAGGGAAGGTAAGTAGGAGGGTTTTTTTTGTTTTACAGCTGCTGGAAGCCTGCGGCTTTGGCTGTAACTGTGTGCGCGCTATAAGAGAAATGAATATTCATTGCCAGAGCAGTGAATATTCATTTCTCTTTAGCAGTGGGTACAGTTACAGCTGCAGCCGCCGGCTCCTGCGAGGGCACGCAGGGAAAGTAAGTAGTTTTTTTTTTTTTTTATGCTTTTCTCATGGGGGGCCATGCATTCAAGGATAGGAATGAGGAACCATGCATCCAAAGATAGGGATGAGGAGTCATGCATACCAGGACAGGGATGAGGAGCCATGCAGACAAGGACGGGGATAAGGAGCCATGCATACAAGGATAGGGATGAGGAGCCATGCATACCAAGACAGGGATGAGGAGCCATGCAGACAAGGACGGGATAACGAGCCATACATACCTGCTCAGGGATGAGGAGCCATGCATACAAGGATAGGGATGAAGAGCCATGCATACATGCAGGGATGAGGAGCCATGCAGACAAGGACGGAATAAGGAGCCATACATACCTGGTCAGGGATGAGGAATCATGCATACAAGGATCGGGATGAGGGGACAATGCATACCAGGACGGTGATAAGGAGCCATGCATAAAAGGACTGGGATGAGGAGCCATGCATACAAGGACAGGGATGAGGAACCATGCATACAAGGATGGGGATGAGGGGACAATGCACCTGGCTTATACTAGAGTCAATACGTTTTCCAAGTTTTTCATTGCCAAATTAGGTGCCTCGGCTTATACTCGAATCAGCTTATATTCGAGTATATACTGTAACTTTATTCCTTCTGCCATCCACTGGCATAGGCCACATTCACACGTTGAATATTTGTTCAGTATTGTGTTCAGTATTTTACCTTAGTATTTGTAAGGCAAAACCAGGAGTGCATGAAAAATACAGAAGTGGTGACGTGTTTCTATTATACTTTTCCTCTGTTTGTTCCTCACCAAGTTTTGGCTTACAGATACTGATGTAAAATACTGACCAAATGTGTAAACGTGGCCTCAAAGTAATAGAAGCACGGCTTCAGACACCGCTCAGTTCATAGTGACTGGCGTCTGTAACAATGCCCTGGCACACTGACTGACAGCCAGCTCAGGAGCGCATCAGTACAGATTCAGCTGTCTGTCAGTGCCGGAGCATGGTTAAAGTCACCCCTCACTATGTACTGAGTGGTGCACGAGTGAACACAGACAACAGAGGGCAAGAAAAATAATAAAGCCTCTGTGCAGTCTAATAGCTCATCATAATGCACAATTCCATCTGCTTTTCAGGTAGAATTGGGCCCCTCACCTCTTGGGCCCCTACGGTTGCCCCAATGGTATGTCCACCCCTGGACTGGTGACTGAAGCCTCACAAGAAATATCTGCCTTGTGAACTGGGAAAGAAAAAGGAAATTTTTATAGATGAAAACACAATAGCAAAGGTTCTATAATAAAAGTGCTGTTTATTTGTAGAATTTTTATGAATGATAGTGAAAATTCTTCATTATGGTGAGAGGCATAATACTCCTGTAATCCGGTCACATATTTCTTTAATGCACAGATGAACTATAATAAACAGAAATTGAGTGCTATAATATACAGTATTTCTAATAGGCATATGAATCGATGGATCAGTTATTACATTTCTAGTCTCTTAGTGTACAGAAGCTAACAATTGTAACAATGCTAATTCTGTCACTTGCTTGGCTTCGTGTGGTCTAATATTCTGCACACCATTATCATCTTTTCCAGGACAGATACAACCTGTAAAGAACATAGGTGCTCAGTGAATGTAAATTAGGCTAGGAACAGATTGGAAAACAAAAAAAGTTTCTGTTGGTAACTTCACTATTAGTACTACTGCATTAGGCAAAGTATTTTTTTTGGATAGTCAGAATATAACAGGAATCCTTATGGAGAGTACTATAGACTTGTACTTTAAGTCCAACGTTCACACATTCTGTATTTGGTCTGTATTTGTAAGCCAAAACCAGGAGTGGGTGATAAATACAGAAGTGGTGATGTGTTTCTTTTATACTTTTCCTCTGATTGTTCCACTCCTGGTTTTGGCTTAGAAATATTGATGTAAAATACTGACCAAATACTGATAGTGTGAACATGGCCTTAAGAAGATGATTTACCACCTACCTCATATGCTTTTAGGTACCAGGTGAATGTCTTTCTATCACTTTGTACTTGTGTAGACAAGTAAATGTCAAGTCTACAAATGAATAATGTACTCATTATATTTCATGACATGAATTCAAAGTGCATTGTTGTTAGCATCTGAAAGTGGTTAATGTTCCCAATTTGTAGTCCTTGGTTATACTCGTCCTGACATGAGAACACAGTGGACACCCACATCCATGCCATATGGACCTCTGAACGGATGTGACACATACACTTACATAGCTGATATTTTAAAAATTTAATGAAAATGGAATGTACTGTACTTTACAACAAATTGATGCTTTGTGTGCTAAAATAGAAGCCGTTTCAAAGTATTGAATTACCACCTTAAGAGATACCCTGACATTATGTAGCTGCCGTCATAGTTCCATGAGGCTGATGCCGCGTCACATATTTTAGAAGTTTCCTAATGGCTTTATATATTTGTCAAATAACTTGCATTTATGATCCCAAACGGGACTTTATTGGTCGAAAATTGTAAAAGGGAGCTGCCAGCAGCAATCTTGATGTTTTGTGTGCCCAAGTGCATTCATCATGGCAAAACATTCCTTACACAACCATTAGTAACCTCATCAATAGCATGCCAAGGCATGTAAGTGCATGCATTTCAGTGTATGGTGCTGATACTGAATAAATAGACATGTTTACAAAAGGTTGTTTCCATATTTTCATCATTTGCAAATCATTAAAGGGAATCTGTCACCATCTTTTTGCTACCTCATCTGAAAGCAGCACGATGTAGGCAAAGAGACCCTGAATCCAACGATGTATCACTTAGTTTACTGGGTGCAGCTGTTCTGACAGAGAGTTTTTAGATTTAGCAATGCAGCAGAGCTGAGAAAGCTAACCCCGCCCACAGCAGGCTCTGAGTGTACATAGTCTATTGACAGTGAGCTGCTTATCACAGAAGACAGTTAGCTAGTTGCTAGTGGTTGTAATCATAGGTGCTGCAATACCTGCACATGAGGAAAGAGAAATTGTGAATCAGAAAAACTATACTACATTTCTAATTGAAGGTATTTGCTAATATTATTATTATTATTACACCTACTACACATTGGGATATGATCTTGGAGATGGGATTACCCCTTAAAGTCTAATTAAACGACCCCATGCATGTGACAGATCATTGAGTTCAGTGTTTTAACCCCCGCCTCATGCTCTCCTCAGATTACATAGCAAAAACCTGTTGACAAATTCCTTTTAACATGTCTATCATCCTGTAATTCTCGTAATTCCCACAACTTTTTTTTTCTTAGGTATTGCAATTGAAATGCTGAGTAGTGTATATAGTTATTATTGGTCCATCTTAGACAGTAAAACATACATTTTTTTTCTCTGCACCTTTCCTTCAAATATTAATGTAATATATAACTTCTCCATTTATTTGATATGTTGACTTACATACCTTTAACAATTTTCCCTTTTTTAGGATCTAAAATGCATCAAAAAGGTGGCATTGAGCAGAACCTCAAAACCAAAAATCACTCACATCTTTAATTGGTATTTGATCTGCGAGTAGAAACCTATGATGTAATGTACAATGTCCTGTCAGTGATTTCTGCTCCACAGTTTACTGCAGTAAGAATGTGCCAGTGACTTCTATCCCATGAACCCATCTTATAAATCTGCATACAATTAGAGATAAGTAGCACAAAAAAATCTTGTGACATTCACTTTGTAAGATATGCTGTCATCTGCAGGAAGTTAATTCTGCGCCCAACACGGCAAATAACAGTAATCTGACAGTAGAGGCCCCGAAACACATAAGATGGTTGTCTGCCAAACGATGGTGTAGCTAATCATTCATTCTGCTGAGTGCTCCTGTGTCCTCTGACATGTCTGATGACGGTTTATCTCCAGGAAACAATATGATTGGCAGTCCTATACACATTAGACTGTCGTCTGGACCCAATGATATCGGCGGGCTTGGCGGACATTGGTCTAATGTGTATGTGGGCTTTAGCGTCCACATATGTGAGCATTTTTAAAGCCTCTGCTTGTCAATGATGCATAACAATATTTGTATATGGCAATAGATCAGCACAAGCCACTGGTTGGGGTAGAGATTGGAGGGTCGATTTGCGGGGCTCTGGTCCACCGCCCAGGTCCGTAGTGTTTGGGCGCTGGATCGGAGGCTCGCAAATCTTAACTTCTGGGATGTCCAGTGCGGCTCTTGATTAGGTTAGGGTGACATCATCATTGAGGCATGACACACAGATGACATCACACCAGCTGAGCTTATCAAAGACCGTGCCGGAGATCCCAGAAGGTAAGAGATTCGTGAGACTCCCATCCAGCGGCCAGAGACTACAGACCTGGCAAGGTACCGGAGTCCCATGAATCGATCCTCCCATCTGTACTTGGACATAACCATTTACATGATCACAGTTATTTAACACTGACCTATTCAGCACCACTGTGCAGGGATTTATATAAAGTAAAACTAGGCACTCAACTTGATGCTCAAAGAAGA
>VIAB01006263.1:89990-100516 GCA_009801035.1 Oophaga pumilio
AAAAGAAAGGACACAGGGAGGCAGAAGGTCATGGGGACATTGCTGTACTGTTACTGATCTGATTCTACGATACAGTATGATTTACTAATCAGAATCAGATCATTAACAGTGTAGCAATGTCAAAATTAAGGGATAGAGATGCTAACATATATCACATATAAGCAGGAACCAAGGATTGTATTTAAACATGAAGTAGTGACAGCGACAATCAAATCCTACTAAGTGATGATCACCATTCGAACATAACCCTTTGTATTCCCAAAATGACAGAGTACTAGTTAGTACTAGTTAGTTCAAAAAGTAGCAATGCTTACCCATAGTTGGAAGTGTCCGTGTGCATGCCCTCATGCTCATTTAGCATAGGCTTTCTAAAAGGTGTGACAAAGTCACTGGTAAAGTAATGGAGGGAAGATATGTTTCAATATGCCTGAGTGATATAAAACCCAGAGATTTTCCTCCAGCACGGTGTTGCGAGGGTTACGCTAAGTTATATTATGGGCTGGTTTTTATGTTGACATTCATAGAGCTGGTGGGAGAATGTCCACTTTATCTCCACCTACAGAGCTGGCACTGCCGTATGCTGACAGGACCTGGGTGATGTCACAATCATGCGATCAGTCTGGGTCTGGGGCTTAAATTGCTGACTTCCAAAGGTTTCAGCGTGTAGTGCACCTGGAGAGGAAACACTACAGGAAAATGTTTGTGCCCGTGTGGTATGTTAAGAACCCAAACAGTGGACATTGTACCCGTGAGCAGGCTTAACCCTGCTAGGAAAAGGATAGTGATGGGCGAGCACTAAAATGCTCGGGTGCTCCTTGCTCAGGTCGAGCAAATTGGAATGCTCCGGTGCTCGACCCAAGCAACGAGCCCAATGTAAGTCTATGGGAAACACAAGCATTTTTCACCGCGGCTCCTCCCCGGCGGTCTGCAGAGGGACTAGAAATTGCGGAAATCAATGGGAACAGTGCTCAAATGACATGGGAACAACATGGGGAAGACCCCTGGAAGCATTTCTGACTCCCAGGTTACTGCTGTGAACAATGTTGTCAGAGTCTTACGCCTCTTTTACAGACTCACAATAAAACATACAAAAATGAAACCAAAATGAATTTTCCTGGAAAATATGTTAAGGCACATCCTTTCCAGGGTAACGACTTGTACATAAGGCAAAATAAATAACCATAAACAAAAATGCTCCTCCACACCTTGGGCTATGTTCACACGTAGCGTTTTTGATGCGTTTTTCAACTTTAGCATTGCTTTCCACCAAGACAAATGTATTCCCTGGGAAATGTCATTTTAACATTTTACAACCTTATCTGGCCATGTGGTGTGTGACACATCATCAGACACATCCTGTTTCATTTATGAATGAGGGACTCTAAAAGTCACAAAGCCTATTTTTATAGGGCGATCAGGCGGCCTTTACTATTCTTAAAGGGCAAGCAGTCAGCCCTCACTATTCTTAGAGAGCTATCAGCTGGCTATGCTCTGTTATTGCCATTATTAAACAGAGGGTCTGCTATACGGTTATTGTGTATGCAGTGAGTGGCAGAGCTGCACCAAATTTGGGCGCACCCCAAAAACCCTTTGAAGAGATGTACAGGAGCGCTTCCTGAAAACAATGCTCACATTATTAGGAAGTTGGTACTTCCATACTGTTTGCCTATGCAGTGAATGCAAGGCCTGCCCCAAATTTGGACGCACCCTAATAACTCTTTGAAGAGACGTACAGGAGGGCCTCCTGAAAACAATGTTCCCATTATTATGCAGTGGGTACTCCCATACTGTTTGCCTATGCAGTAAATGCAAGGCCTGCCCAAAATTTAGATGCGATGTGGATGTTGTATCACCGACTACGGTCACCCTGGTGATATGGTGGTGGTGGATGAGGATGAGAAGGATGAGGTCAACAGCAAATAGACAAAATCAGGAAGCGAATACCCATGTGTGAGTGTGAAGAGGTGCATGGGAATAGACCTCCCAAAAAAAGACACTGGTTTTGAGTTTATGTTACGCTGCTTTCATTCGGTGGTGTTGGGAAGTCTGGCCCAATCCAGTCGTTGTTTATTTTTATAAGTTTCAGCCTGTTAGCATTTTCATCCGCGATTATCAGTTGTAATTCCACCAGCGGCACTAAAAACCCACTCTGACAAAATGCTAGCGGCAAAGCAGGCCAGGACCTCCAAGGTGAAGAGAGCCAGTTCATGCCACGTGTCCAGCTTGGATACCCAATAACTACTGTATAAGGCACAGAGGAATCACGGAGGACAGTGGTATGGTCAGCAAGGTACTCCCTCAGCATCTTCCCAAACTTTGCACTCCTTGTGAGAGTACCCCGCTCCTCAGAGCCTGTGTGATGAAAGGGACTGAGAAAACGCTCCCAGAATTTTGACAGTGTTCTCCTGCATCTGCTAAATTGGAGTTGTGACTCTCTCGCCTGTACTCCTTGGTTGTCCAACGAACTGTGAACTCTGCCGCCAGCGTTTTTAGATGGGATGTTTTTAATAATTCCGCAACAGGGGCCTTCTGGTACTGCCCCATTTTAGTAGAACTTTCCGCCTCATGAATAAGAGATAGAAAGTTCTCCTTGTAGCGTGGGTCTAGAAGTGCCACCAACCAGTAATGACTGTCACCCAAAATTCGGAGAATGCAAGGGTCATGGGAAAGGCAGCGTAACATAAACTCAGCCATGCGTGCCAGACTGCTAACAGGCAAGACTTCCATGTCCTCACCAAGAGGATGGCTGACCATGCTCTCCTCCTCCTCCCTGTCCTCAGGCCGTCCACGTTGAACAGACGGTATGACAGTTGTGCAGGCAGTACTGTATATACGCATGAAACAAGCTCCTGTTCTTCCTCTTCCTCATTGTCACCCAATCCACATTGGGATGAGATGAGGCTGGGCTGTGTGTAATCATCCTGTATGGTTCCTTGCTCCATCTCATCGTGCTCCACCCGCATTGCATCCTCTTTGATTGTGAGCAGATATCGTTTAAGAATACTGACACGGGATGGTGACACTAATTATCGCATCATCGCCGCTCACCATCTTGGTGGAGTTCTCAAAATTTTGGAGTAGAGTACATATGTCTGACATCCATGTCCACTCCTGAGGTCTTATGTGTGGAGTCTGAACTGAATACCGACAGCCTTGTTGATGCTGGAACTCAACAACTGCCCTCTTCTGCTCACAAATCCTTCCCAACATCTGCAGTGTAGAGTTCCAATGTGTGGGGACATCACACACCAATCGGTGAGCAGGAAGCTGCAAATGCTGCTGAAGCACGGCAAGGGCGGCGGAAGCTGTAGATGACTTTCTAAAATGGGCACACAGGCGGCATACTTTGAAAAGCAGATCCGGCAGCTTCGGGTAGGTTTTGAGAAACCGCTGAACCATGAGGTTAAGCACATGGTCCAGGCATGGTACGTGTGTAAGCTCACCTCGTCTCAGAGCCGCCAGCAGGTTCCGCCTTTGTCACACACAACCATGCCTGGCTGTAGGTTCAGCGTTGTCAACCAAAGATCTGCCTGCTCTTTCAGAGCTGTCCACAACTCTTCAGCAATGCGCGGTTTGTCACCTAAGCATATTAGCTTCAGCACAGCCTGTTGCTGCTTGGCTAAGGCAGTGCTTCCAGCTTGTGACTGTTGTGTTTTTTTTGGAGATGGAGGAGGAGGAGTATGAGGTGCAGGAGCTGTAGACTGTGGGGGCAACCCTGATTGACCTAGGGCCCACAATCCTTGGCATCGGGAGGACGTGTTTCATCCCAAGGTCCGACTGGGTCCCGGCTTCCGCTATATTAACCCAGTGTGCCATCACCGAGATGTACCGTCCCTGCCTAAAGCACTTGTCAACGTGTCCATTGTTAAGTGGGCTGCGTATTTGCGCTTGCGTTCCAAGAACTGGGGTATGTTCTAAAACGAACATTTCTGCCCATCTACAGTTTGCTAAAGATCACTTAGACAAGTCAGAAGTAGAGATGGGCAAACCCGAACAGTAAAGTTCGGCATCCATACCAAACACCTACTGTTCGGGCATGGACACTGAACATGGACTTCACCAGGAAGTCCGTGTTACTGTTTGGATTCGGAGCCCCGAACACTGGGTTTTTGTCGTGCTGTTATGTGCATGACATTGCTGCAAATACCACTTCTGATTGGCAGTAAAATCATCACCGCCGGTCAGACAGCCAAAATTCCCACATTGCCAAAAGACAGCGTGAGCCTGCAGGTGTGATCAGAGGTATAAAGTTTACCTCGTGTCACTAGTGTCGGCTGATGGGACCACTGCTCTTGGACCCCTCTATTCTTGATAAACAGCCTTGCTGAAGCTGACAGCTGAGGGTTGCAGCCCCGAGCTGTGAGTTTTGCCTGTTTCGTAATCAAAAATGCGGGGGAACTCAAGCCGTATTTTTTTAAAATTATTTATTTACAGTGCAGGTGCCGGCTGATGAATAAACCATCAGCCGCTCCTGCTCTCACTGTTAATAGCGGGAGGAGGCGTCGGCTGATGGGAGCAGTAGTCCCATCAGCTGACATCAGTGACCGGAGGTAAATTTTATATCTCCGATCACAGCTGCACAGTCATGCTATCCTTTGACAGCGTGGGAACCAGGTACGGACTGGTGTTGGAATTCAGCCCTGGCATTTGAAATCACACAGACCTATGTTGTCCCCATCCCCAAGAACCAGATGGGATATATTACTAATATTACCCTTGATGGAGGAAAGGAAGATTTACTACAAGACCAATATTTCTAATGATACCGGTGGCCTGCTGGGGTAAGTGACGGAATCAGCGACCTTGTGCTCCGTCACAACTCTTAACAGTATGGGTGTCTTGAGAACACCGATTCTGTTAAAAACGTAGCAGACAAGGCAGACCACGATCAGACAGGCCCTTCTGGCATTTGCCAGAATTGCCAGATGGCCACTCCGGCCCTGACAGCACCTAAGAGTAGCTGATGTGACCTTGCTCCCATTGTAATAGTCTAAGGCCGG
This sequence comes from Oophaga pumilio, assembly GCA_009801035.1. NCBI lineage: Eukaryota > Metazoa > Chordata > Amphibia > Anura > Dendrobatidae > Oophaga > Oophaga pumilio. The sequence continues at coordinate 94,991 of VIAB01006263.1, forward strand.
TGTCACACTTGCGAGTGCAATGTGAGAAACTCACACGAGTCTCTCGCATTGCACTGGCAAGTGTGACCCCGGCCTAACTTTCAGACTTTAACGTGACAGATATTAATTCTAACAGCCATTGCCCCATTATCACCAAACAACGTGAGAGCGGAGTGCCAATGTGCTGCAATAGTAGCTAAGAATCTATTGAAGGCTTACATTTCTGCCACGTTAGATTTGTCATTTTCACAATAGATCACAATAAGGTTTAAGTCATCCCCTTTTCCCCAAACAAGTCATTACTCCTGAGGAACGGGCTAGGATTCCTCAGGAACGCTGATAGAAGATGGTGTCTGGCTAAGTATCACATTTGCAGCAGGTCAAAATAGCTAAAAGATGCTCTACCAACGTACTAAGGATGATTGTCATGCAAGGGATAGATGATTCTGAGACTCCAGCAGTCATGAAAAGTGGCATTTTATGCAGAATTTGGAGAAATCATTTAATATATTCTTTTGTGTTGAGCTATTAAAATTGGTTTTATTTGAATGTATTATTGCAGAAAGTTTGTCAATTTTTCTAGTAAACCAAATTTGCAATGAGGGTGGAATAATTTTGATTGCAACTATATGTTCAAATGAAGCCTGTCCAAGACCCATGACTATTTCCACCTACTTCACCAAAAACATGTGCGTTTTTCTGCTGGAACAAAAGATTGGGCACGGTCCTTCTTTCCCTGAACAGTTGGGATTGGGGAGAATGGGGAGGCCCGATATGCATTAAATAGTCGCCGACCTGACTGATCAATTTTATTCTTATGTTTATGGCCAGCTTTAAAAGGGTTTTTAGGATCCTTAATCTGTTTTTAGAATTTTATAATTCTTTTAAAAAATATCAGTAAAATATATACATAATTTAATGGGGTCTGATATCCAAATACTTTCCTCTGACGCAGAAGGCAGAACAGATATAACCAATTACAAGGCCTTGAAATGCTGACACTAATGGTATGTGCACATGTTCCAAAAAACGTCTGAAAAATTGCTAGAAAAACTCTTCCCATTTATTGTAAAATAACGTCCTGTTCATATGTTCCTGGTTTGAACACATTTTTTCCTCTTCTTCAGGTTTTGAAAACGCCTCGAGGAAAAATAAAAGTGCATATCACTTCTTTGAAACGTCTCCTTATGGAATCTGCTTGGAACTGGGCACCGTCAAATCAGAATAAAAAAAAACTCGAGGAAAAAGATAAACTCTCTCGAAAACTCCCCAAACAAGGAGAGTTTCCTGAAGTGGCTTTTACTAAAAAAACTTTTATCTAAAAAAAAAAAAAAAAAAACTTACCAACCCTGCAGTTATGGACCTGTAAGACTCTGGGGGACTTGATGGGGTTTTCCTGGGCAAAGCCACGTCAGGAATCCAGCGGTCTTTTTCCTGAAGCGGCTTCCCTAATTTATAAATTAAACTGGAGAATGTCACTTCTCTTAACTGCGTCAAGGTTTCCAAACCCAGAAGCAGTTAAAGGAAGGAATCAAAAACGGAACACTTGCACCGAAATGTCACTTTTACATTGCTGTGCATTTTGTGCGGTGGCTTTGTTCTGCTTTTCGAGCGGGTTCCAGGCCAATAATTGAGAGCGAACATTCATGGGAATGCTCGTTTTCTGATAATTAGACAATGCAAACAGGCTGCCAATCACCCGACGAACGAGAAAAACGATTGTCAGGTGAACCGATTTTTCTTGCTTACTTAAAATTCATTGTTCATGGCAGCACATCGTCCTAAGTAGGCAGGAAATGTGCTGCCTAGCACAATGACAGTCTGTATTAACGATCGTTCTCAGAACATACAAATGCAAGCCACTAAACTAAATCCACAATTTGACAAGTGTAAATGTGCCTCAGTATATTTAATAGTAACATATTTTTGGATTATGTTACTTGAGGTTCTCAACCTTACAAGCAAGGCTTGTCTTTTTTTCTATGGCCATTCAAAAATGTATAATATTTGATAATAACACATTAAAGAGAATCTGTCAGCTACTTATTACTTTTTGCTAAGTAATCTGAGATCATCATCATGTAGAAGAAAAGACCCTGACAACAGTGATGTGTCACTTACTGGGTTGTGTTTTGCAGTTTTAAAACAATCAGTGTTTTATCAGCAGGAGATTATCACTACAGGACAACTGCCCTTGTACCGCGTGGTCCAGCCACGATTCCCAGCACTGATTACCGGCTCACTGTCACTATACAATGTACACAAAAAGTTGTGGTTTGTGAGCGGTTATACACAGCTCAACATCTGAGCTCTGCTAGATCTGCAGCAGAGAAAACTGTGACTCCATCATAACTGCTGCACCCAGTTAAGTGATACATTGCTGTGATCAGGCTCTCTGTCCCTGCATCATGCTGCTGTCAGATTACATAGCAAAAACCTGCTGACAGATTCTCTTTAATGTAGTTCTATTGCACTTCTTCATAGCAATTATGTATTCAGCACATTTGGTTTGTTCAGAGAAAACAACTTAATGGCAATTTTATGAGCTAAAACATTGGGATTTATTCAATACTTGCCCACATGACTTGTTATGTATTTTTTGGGTCCAGCTTTGAGCAGCTAAACCATTGGTTTATGCAACATTTTAAATTCATCTTGTATTTAATGACCAAATGAAGGACCACTAATACAAGAGAACTACTTTTCTGGGCAGTAATGGTGACTTTGTAAAAACAAATGGATTGTGACTGTTTTCTCAATAATAAATTAATTTTTCACTTTTACATGTGCAACTTAAAACTTTTCCATAGGTCTCTTAATAAATTAGCAAATAAAATAATTATTTTACAAGGGTATAGTAGTAGTTAAAAAAGGCAGATGTAAGTTGCCCTAAATACCATGATTACTTTTAGACATACACAAGAAAAAACTACGCTACTTAAAGATTCAATTACAGATACAGTAGGTGGCAATTTCTTCCGCATATGAGTTTTATTGACTTTGGCTCCGATTCATTAAGACTGGCATTTATCATGTCAGCCTTGATGAAGAGCATGCTGGAGTAAGATGCACCCAGTTTATTAAGAGGCGAGCATGTCTTAATAAATTTGGCACATTTTTCAGCTGCCATGTACCACTACAACAAATGTTCTGCCCTCGAAAACCGCAGTATATTTTTCTCATTTATTCTGCATACTTTATGATTAACGTGTTGTTCCTGCTAGATCACACCCTTTCTCGTATACTCTCCATCCACTTCTAGAAAAGCCGCCTGCAACTTTTGAAACAGTTTTACTCCAGAATTCCGGTGAAAATAATTTGATGGGTGACCCTACAGTAGCCCTCGTTCCCTCATACCACCACACAACCAGCTCTCCCCTCACCTACCGTATCCTCACCCATCTCTTGTGGACTGTGAGCCCTCGAGGGCAGGGTCCTCTCTCCTCCTCTACCAGTCGTGACTAGGGATGGGCGAACCCAAACTGTAAAGTTTGGGACCGTACCGAACACAGTGTTTGGTCACAAGGTCCCGAACACAGGTTAACAGTTCGGGTCCCGGTCGGGTTCAGGTCCAGGGCCATTATATTATACTTACCTGTCCAGCGTCGCGTCCTCCCTTCCCGCTGTCTCCCGGACGCATCTGCTTCCGGGGCCGCTCTTTAACTGCCGGCAGTATTCACTGCACTCGGCAGTATTCGGCTTTTTCCGGCAGATGCGGCAGCGGGACAGGACGCATCACGGGACGGGAGAACGCGTCGCTGGACAAGGAAGTATAATTATAATGGTCCACATCTGTAAAGTTCAAGTTCGGGGTTCGGACGCAAGTTCACGTCATCTCCAGCCCCGAACTCGAACTTTACAAAAAAACTTGGGCAAACTCGCCGATCCTGAACATTGGGGGGTTCGCCCATCACTAGTCGTGACTTGTATTGTTCATGATTATTGCACTTGTCTTTTATTACGTATACCCCTTTTAACATGTAAAGCGCCATGGAATAAATGCCACTATAATAATAATGAGTGGTCCCCTAAATCCTATATTGTATGAGGTTAATGAGGTTTTTACATGGCATCAGAGCTAAAACCAATGACATCATAAAGGAGCCTGCTTCCGCATAGGACAGAGCCCTTAATCTTAGCATGAACCCTGTCTGAAACACATAGATATACTCTGCTTTTAGTCCTATGATGTAAGTGTGGATTTAATACCGAAGAGATAAAATCAACTTATAACAGTCTGAGCGACTATTCTTTCTAGGATGTGTCATACCTTGGACATAATGGAGTACCGGACCCTCAATTGGCACATTCCCTTTATGCCTGTCTCTGTGAATGATACATATCACTGTGGATACAATCCTCTTTTTGCTCTTTGTATGTGTAGTTGTTTTCAAGTCTTGGATGCTAACACTAGTTTCAGTTTTGTGGTTATTTTTTGTTGTGTTGATGCCATATTAATTAGTCCCTTATAAAAACTAATCCTGTCCTGGAAACAATGTAAAAATCAAGCAAAGTACAGTCACGCTCTATAAAAACTCTAGAAAATGGCGTGTAGTCGGTGGGGTGGCATGCTTACGGTTTCATTTACATGAGGCGGTGCACAAAACCATGCTAAGCCTACCCGATTAGTAGAAGTGCTGAGGTCCTTGTGGGAGGGAAGCCATTACGGATGATTACCCTACAAGTAGCAGATGTGTCTGATCCTTTAGCTTAGCATCTACAGCTTGGAGAAGATACAGCACTGATCCATCTATATCAGTATACTGGTTTTTGAAGAATAGCTGTTTACTTAGGAAGAATTGCAAATGAAGTCTATTTTCTATAAAATCACAACTTTCCTCACAGAGAAACCTGCTTAATAACTTAAAAAAAAATATCACAAGGTTAAGTGTGATCAGCAAGCTATTGCAAAGCAGTCATGGATTGCAAGCTCTTCTGCCACTAAGGGGCTTAAGTTTAAAAAAAAAAAAGAAAGTTAATCACAGAATATGCTTGGCATCTACACAAAAAACGACACATTCTCTGTGGACTGACCACAACTGTGCTATTTTTTTTTCTCTTGCCATCTTCTCCAATGCCGTTTTTGTTACTCAGGAGCTTGGGTCAGTTATGTCCATGTTTGTTCCGAACAGAGCAACCAGCTGTTCTTCATAATTTGCAATGTTCCTTTTCATTATCTCCATACAGGGTCCCAAGAGCCTTTCAAAAGCTTGCACGTCCATGGCTGTGAGACAGGAAAAGACACGGTGGCTAATTTTTCAGTAGGACTTTGTCGCAAGGCAAATATATTACTTAGTTTAATATAAAAAATGTTTCTCTTCACGTCTAGACAATTATTATGCTTTGCTTATATAGCGCCATCATATTCCACAAAGCTTTACAGACATTATTGGCACTGTCCCTGATAGGGCTCACAATCTAAATTCCCTATCAGTATGTCTTTGGAATGGGGGAGGAAACCGGAAACCCCGGAGGAAATCCACGCAAACACTGGGAGAACATACAAACTGTACAGGTCCTTCTCAAAAAATTAGCATATAGTGCTAA
>VIAB01006264.1:0-16949 GCA_009801035.1 Oophaga pumilio
TTGCAAAAACCATCAAGCGCTACAAAGAAACTGGATCACATGAGTACCGCCCCAGGAAAGGAAGGCAAAGAGTCACCTCTGCTTCTGAGGATAAGTTTATCCAAGTCACCAGCCTCAAAAATCGCAGGTTTACAGCAGCTCATATTAGAGACCAGGTCAATGCCACACAGAGTTCTAGCAGCAGACACATCTCTACAACAACTGTTAAGAGGAGACTGTGCAGCAGGCCTTCATGGTAAAATATCTGCTAGGAAACCACTGCGAAGGACAAGCAACAAGCAGTAGAGATTTGTTTGGGCTAAAGAACACAAGGAATGGACATTAGACCAGTGGAAATCTGTGCTTTGGTCTGATGAGTCCAAATTTGAGATCTTTGGTTCCAACCACCGTGTCTTACGTGCAACGTAGAAAAGGTGAACGGATGGACTCTACATGCCTGGTTCCCACCGTGAAGCATGGAGGAGGTGGTGTAATGGTGTGGGGGTGCTTTGCTGGAGACACTGTTGGGGATTTATTCAAAATTGAAGGCATACTGAAACAGCATAGCTACCACAGCACAGTATACACAGTGTCACCAGCAAAGCACCCCCACACCATCACACCACCTCCTCCATGCTTCACGGTGGAAACCAGGATTGTAGAGTCCATCTGTTCACCTGTTCTGGGTGCAAAGCAGTAATCAAAGCAAAAGGTGGCTACTTTGAAGAACCTAGAATATAAGACATATTTTCAGTTGTTTCACACTTTTTTGTAAAGTGTAATATATAATTCCACATGTGTTAATTCATAGTTTTGTTGCCTTCATTGTGATTCTACAATTTTCATAGTCATGAAAATACAGAAGAATCTTTGAATGAGAAGGTGTGTCCAAACTTTTGGTCTGTACTGTATGTCTTGAACCTGAGATCATGAATAATGTAATATACACTGATTATGTAGGTCTACGAAGCTCAGTTCATGGCTGAGCTTCAAATCGATGCAAAGATGGTAGCATTGGGGCCCTTCAGTAGGCCCCTGCTGTCATGGTAACCTGTTGATGCCCTGTGATTCATTTAAATGCAGTTGTTAGAGATTAACCATCTAAATGGTTAATAGCAATTATTGGAGCTTAGGAACGCTCTCTTCTAATATACACAAATGCTGTCATATTATAGAACATAGCCAGCATATTACCACATGGAAGCCCCTTCTAAACATTGCTGATTTAAGTGCTGACATACCGTATTTTTCGGACTATAAGACGCACCGGACCATAAGACGCACCCCAAATTTTGGGGTGAAAATAGCAGAAAAAAAGATTTTTACAATATAGGGGTCCGTCTTATTGTCCGAATTTTAAGGTACCTGAGGGCCGGCGGTTGTACAGCAGGGGTTGGGGCTGTGGTGTGGCAGAGATGCGGTGATGCTGATACTCACCTTCCTCAGATGAGGTGACGCTGCGGCCTGGTGTCCAAGGAAAGCCGGGTTAACCACAAGTTACCGGGGGGTTGATTGCGGCAGTGGTGTGGAGGTGGCAGAGGTGTGGCGTTACAGAGGCGCGGTGGGCGGCGTGCACCTGAGCAGGGTCCCTTCCTCAGGTGGTGAGGTGACGCCGCAGCACGGAGAGCAGACAGGAGAGCAGAGCCCGGTTTGTCGGTGGTGGCGGCCATCTTCCTGAGGCGGCGCGTGCGCAGAGTACTCTGCTTCCTGGGGCTTCAGGAAAAAGGCCGCCGCGATCTCTATCTGCACACGCGCGGCCTCCCCGCGGCCATTTTCCTGAAGCCACAAGAAGCAGAGTACTCTATCTGCGCACGCGCCGCCTCAGGAAGATGGCCGCCACCACCCACAATCCCGGCTCTGCTCTCCTGTTTGCTCTCCGTGCCGCAGCGTCACCTCACCACCTGAGGAAGGGACCCTGCTCAGGTGCATGCCGCCCACCGCGCCTCTGCAACTTCGCACCTCTGCCACCGCCACACCACTGCCGCAACCCCTCGGTAAGCCTGCGTTCGGGCTATAAGACGCACCCCCTATTTTCCTCACAATTTTTGGGGGGAAAAAGTGCGTCTTATAGTCCGAAAAATACGGTACATGTATGTCATTTTACACTAAGGGATTAAAAGGCTTGGGTGATGAATGATATGAATGGTGCTTGCTGAGATACCACAGTAACCTAGCTCAGACTGGCATAGAGAGAGACAGTTGTAGGGGAACGAAGCAAGACCTGGTGGTGTTGGAGCAAGGAGAGTTGAATAATATAATATACCATAATATTTGTCTTTACAAAACTCATAAAAGGATGGGACATTAAGTTTTAGAGTCATGAACTCTTTTTTATAACAATAATTAATCCTAAACATTCAAACTCGTGCACACAGTATATAGGACAAGGTAATGTAATAGATTCTTCAAATTAGTTAACACAATATTTTTATTTTCTACACATGGCACTTTGGAAAGTTGCTCACTTACTATTTCAGGAATATATTTTTAAATTATTGTATTATTTTGCTACATTTTTCTTTTTATTGAAATAAAAAAATGGTTTGTGTGAACAACCCTTAAAGCCATAACAAGAATTGTGATTATTAGTATTAGCTGCAATTTTAAGTTCTTTTTATTAGCCTAAAATTGCTCTCTAAAAATGCTTACATAAGTCAGACAAGAATGAAGTATACACTTTTAGTTTGAATTGTCTCATATATTGCTTTCCAAGATTAACTCCACATGGATCCCTACTTACAAGGCCAATTGACCTCTCTTGATGCAGCAATGTTAACAGCCACAAACAGACACCACAGAGATTTTGTCTTAAGGTACTGCCACACTAAACTATCCTGCTAGCGATCACGATAAAGACGCATACTAATGCGATCGCTAGCGGGATCGTTTTAATATCGCTAGTAGCGGCTTTATTTAGCGATGTCGTTAAGGACGCTATCGCGGTTAGCGATCTCCTTAACGACTTTAGCGGTACAAAATACCGCTAAATCGCTAAATAAAAGGTGCCACACTCAGCGATAATACTTACCCAGCGGGAGCGCCGACGATAAAATAGGGTCCGGAACGATTCCAGCGACGAGCGAGATCACAGCAGGATCTCAGCAGGGAGCTCGTCGCTGACAGATGCCGCACACAACAACATCGCTAACGGGATCGCTAAATAGTGACGTTTTTTAGCGATCCCGTTAGCGATGTTGTTTAGTGTGGCATACCCTTTACAAAGGAAGACAAACAGGACTTCTAAGCAAACCATTCCATCTGTGAATTGCTTTGTTTGATGCATAATTTGCATCCCACAAGTGTTTTTTCTCTTTTGCCTGTAAATAATGGATATAAAATGTAAAAATTAAACAAAGGTTCAAACATGGTTTGTATAGTTCTTCCAAGTCATAAGTCATTTGTAATTTGGTTTAAAGTACAGTGTTTTTAAAATGTGATGTGAAAAGGATCTTACACTGAGTTTTTTAGCCTAAAACTATTTATCTGCTCAGCTTCTGGAGTCAGAAATATTTGGACAGTGACACAAGCTTTGGCATTTTAGCTATTTACCAAAACATATTCAAGATATAGCTGAATAATCAGTATGGGCTTAAAGTGCAGACTCTTTTTAAAGAGAAATTTCCTCTTTTTAAAAGGATGAAAAGTAATTGGACAATTATCTCAAAAGCTCTTTAATGTTCTGCATGGGCTATTTCTTCATTAATCCATCATCAATTAAGCAGGTAAAAGGTCTGATTCCAGGTGTAGCATTTGCATTTGGATGCTGTTGCTGTGAACCCACAACATGTGGTCAAAAGAGCTCTCAATGGAAAAGAAACAGACCATCATTAGGCTGAAAAAAAAGCATTAAATAGCCTTAAAAATATATAAGGACAGATTAGACAGCCCAGTTCTGGAAAAGCATTTTTTGTACACATGAAACTAAGATCAACCTTTACCAGAATGATGGGAAGAAAAAGTATGGAGAAGGCTTGGAATGAGTCATGACCCAAGATTCACCACATCCTCTGTAGAACGTGGTGGAGTTAGTGTGATGGCATGGGCATGCATGATTTCCATTGGTACTGGGTCACTAATGTTTATTGATGATGTGACTGAAGATAGAAGCAGACAGATGAATTCTGAAAGTTTACAAGGCTATATTTTTTGTTCTGATTCAACCAAATGCTGCAAGGTTGATTGGATGGCTCTTCACAGTACAGATGAACAATGATCCAAAACATACTGCAAAAGCAACCCAGGGGTTTTTAAGAGAAATAAGTGGAATATTCTGCAATATCCAAGTCAATAACCAGATCTCAACCCCATCGAGCATGTGTTTCACATATTTAAAACAAAACTTAAGGATGAAAGACCCACAAACAAGCAACAACTGACGAAGCATCAAAAGGGAGGAAACCCAGCGTTTGGTGACGTCTATGGCTTCCAGTCTTCAGAAAGTCACTGCCTGCAAAGAATTCTCTTCAAAATATTAAAAATTTACATTTTATTTATGGTAAAATAAATTTGTCCAATTATTTTTGATCTCCTGAAATGAGGAAGCTTTGTAGATTTCTACACTATACGTTTCACATGATATTTTTGTTGAAACCATATTAAACCTGAAGTCTACATGTCAATTGCGTCTCAGTTGTTTCATTTTAAATCAAAACGCAACTGAAGTGAGCTGCAGTAAAGACCTGGCAAAGCATCACAAAGGAGGAAACCCAGCGTTTGTTAATGTTGATGACTTCCAGTCTTCAGGCAGTCATTTCCTGCAAAGGATTCTGTACAAATTTTTAAAAATGAACATTTAATTTATGGTACAGTTAATTTGTCCAATTACTTTTGTGCCCATGAAATGAGGAGGCTTTGTAGAAAAATGGTTGCAATTTCCTAATGTTTCACAGGATATTTTTGTTCAACTCCTTTAATTTATGCTGAAAGTCTACACTTCAATTGCAGCTCAGTTGTTTCATTTCAAATAAAAAATAGTGGCATGCAGAGCCATAATCATGAAGATTCGGTCACTGTTCAAATATTTCTGGACTAAACATGTCAAGTTGCCTTTATACAAAAATCCAGTTTATACTGTAATTCTTTCAGCATTGCATGAATATTTTTTACAGTAGCTAAAAATCACATTCCAAACGCCATTTTTCCATTGACAAAAATATGCTGCCTCATGTTGATTTAGGGGATATGACTGTCAGGACACTGACCAATCCTCGGAATGAAAACACTGCCACTCTAGTTTAGCATTGTGTTTTTAACGTGTTTTCCAGTATAGAAGGGGTCCTGGCCTCATTCAGCAGAGTCCTTTTAATTTAAACTAAAGCCCGGGCCTCACATAGCGATACACCAGCGATCCCGACAACGATCAGGATCGCTGGTGTGTCAAACAGGTAGCGATCAGCACAGCGACACTGCAGGTAACGTCGCTTAGTTACCCGCAGTGTACGTTGGATACCAGCGCCCTGATGCAGGGAGCTGGTAACCAAGGTACACGTCGGGTTTCCAGGCGCTGCGCGGTGGGCGCTGGTATCCAAGGTACACAGCGGGTTTCCAGGCACAGCCCCGCGCCTGGAAACCCGCTGTGTACCTTGGTTACCAGCGGATCGCTGATGTCCCACCTGTCACACGCAGCGATGCGTGCTGGCCAGCAGGAGACCAGCGATCAAAAAAATGTCCAGGACATTCAGCGACATTCAGTGATACCCAGCAGGGGGACTGATCGTCGCTGAATGTCACACACAGCGATATCGCTGGGGAGATCGCTGTTGCGTCACAAAACTAGTGACTCAGCAGCGATCTCGCTAGCGAGATCGCTGTGTGAGACGGGGGCTTAAGCTGTGTAGCAGTACCCTTCACAGCAAGGGGCTGATGGTGCTACTGTTGGGGAAGAAAGCCAAACAGGCTTCTGATCATCAAAATTCCCAGAGGCTATCCACTGATCAAAATGTTATGTCAGATCCTAGAGATATATTATAACATTATGTGATAGGATTAACACATTCATGCCTTTTAAATGCCAAGTCATGCTTTTGGGAATTTGCTTTCTACTGTTCTTTTTTAAAGTTATAGGTTATTTTTATAAATCATAATAGCAATTAAAAATAAAACATTTAATAGAACATACCAATATTACTTAACATTGTGATACAAAAAAAGAAAAATGAACAAGAAAAAAAACTCTGCTTGATTTCCTTATTTCCTCTACTTTCTACATCTTCTACAGTGCACTACCTGTAGTGCAGGATGGGTAATTGGAGGTTGGCTCCAATAGCCCTTGGGAGGGTGTGAAACATCCGAGTGGGCTCCAAATCGGGTAACCCTGATTACAACTATGGTGGTGGACCCTAACTGTGGGTAGAGCAGAATCTCAGTAGATGACTGCTCTTTTATTGAAAATAATGCACTATACAATGACCAATACAAAGACTGATATTACTGTTGTATGGTGACCATATAGTGGTAGAACATACAAGTGATCAGAGTACAGGAGTAGATGGTGATTTACAGCTCACATTATTTCTGATGGAGTAGTACACTTTTCCCGTCTTTTCCATTTGGCCCAGACCGACATGACAACTACTTACAGCGACGACTTTTCTGCAGAGATTACAACAAAGACACATTTGACTTCTCACATTTCCTGCATCCATCATCTATTCTCAGCCTTCACAAACACCTCTTCCTACTGTCACCCCAATGCTGATCTACTGCTGCCATATGTGTCCCTATTACTGCATCTGCTGTTTGCTCAATAACAGTGCTCATCTTAGTGCCCCACATAATAATGCCCACGACTGGGCCCCCATATAATCATGCCCAGCACTGTGCCCCTTACAAAGTAAAATGCCTCGTTTGTGCCCTCTAGATGGTAAAATTGCCCCCTAGGAAATATTAATGCCCTTTGCAAGTGCCTTAGAAAATAGTGTACATATTTTGCCCCAAGAAAATAATATTGCCCCATGCGCACCTTTGGCAATCACAATTCTCTGTGTGCCCCTATAACAATAATACTTAAGTGCCTACTTAGCATTTAATAATGTCTCCTGAGTAACCCCATTTACAACTCCCCTATACACAGTATGGTGGGTCTACAACTCCCCTATACACAGTATGATGCCCCCACAACTCCCCTATGCACAGTATGACTGCTCTATCAAAACACATTACCCACAATAACCCCACGATATATAATGGCTCGTACTGTAGCCCCCGCACTGTATAATGTCCTTTACAGTACTCCCCACACATTTATGAGGGCCCTTAGACTGTATGAGGGGCCCCTCAGAGTAGTTCCCAAACTGTATAATTGCCCCAATATTAGTTCCCATGCTGTACAATCACCCCCATATTAGCTTCCATGCTGTATAATGGCAGTCATATTAATACTACGCTGTATAATGGCCCCTATATTCTCCCCCACGCTGTAAAATTGCCTTAGATTAGTTCCCATACTGTATAATGGCCCCAACATTAGCTCTTACACTGTATAATGGCCCCAACATTAGCTCCCACACTGTATAATGGCCAGACGTTACCTCCCATGCTGTATAATGGCCCCCATATTAGCTCCCATGCAATCATATTAATACCTATGCTGTATAATGGCCCCTATATTCGCCCCCACACTGTAAAATTGCCTTAGATTAGCTACCATACTGTATAATGGCCCCAACATTAGCTCCTACACTGCATAATGGCCCCAACATTAGCTTCCACGCTCTATAATGGCTCCCATATTAGCCCACAAACTGTATAATAACCTCACTTTAGCTCCCACCCTGTATAATGGCCCCACATTAGCTCCTACCATATTTAATGGCCCCACATTAGCTCCCACGCTATCTAGTGCCCTTACAATAGCTCCATCACTGTATAATGGTCCAAGCATTATCTTCCACTCTATATGATGGCCCCCACAGTAGTCTCTACAATTTATGAGGGGCCCACATACTTTGATGCCCCCACAGTTACACTACAAGTTTTGAAGTTTTGATCAAAATAAAAAAAACATCATATACTCATGCAATCTACGATCCTGATGATCCCTCTGGCAAAATACGGGAGGACAAATATGCTGATTTTACAATGCCGGTGCACTCCCAGGATGTGAGTCCCTGCGTGATGACATCACAGCGCTAGGACTTTGACATCCTGTGCTTGCGCTGGCACCTCAGCCAGTTCTGTAGGCCGCAGGTTTAAAGTAACCTGCAGTCTACAGAACAGAGAGCAGTAGTTGAGGGTGATCGTGTCTCCCTGCACTACCACAGGGCTTAGACAAATCGGTATGCTGTGCCAGTAGTTAAGAATAGCAGTAGCTCTGGGTTGGCCCCTCTAAGCGGGTGACCCTGGGCAACTACCCTCTTCTTTCCCTTCCCGGTAGCTATGCTACTGTTCTAAGACCCTTTGATGAGATTCTTCCCACCATGTCCCTGGGTTCCTCCATTACTCCCTGATCTTGACAAGAATGAAAGCAATAGAGAAAAAGGACCCTAATTTTTGAGGCTGCGAATGAACATTCAAATAATAATTTTTTGTAAACCAATCTATTATTGGAAGAGACAGAGCTGAATATTAAACATTCATGATATTATTATATTTCTTATTTAATTCTCACATTAAAGCAACATATACATTGCTTTGAGAACCATACTTGTCATGGTAAACCAGCACCTTTTTAACCATTGCAGTTTACACAGTAATTGATAGAGTCGATGGATAAACTAATACATAGTAATTTCCAAGACTGTTAAAGGGAAACTGTCACTTGATTCATGCTGCTCAAATTATGGTCCACATGAATCCAAGCCTGGGCACACGATTGAATTTCAGAGACATATAGTTTTAAGAGCTGACCAGGAACCATAGGCAGAGACTAGTTTGATGACACTGCTTGTTGGATTCTCCTGCATTGCTCTAGTTGATAGTCAAGTCTCTCGTATGTGTGTACTTAACAAGAGACCTGTCAATCAACTGGAGCAGCACTGGGAAAAGCCGGCCAGGAGGCAGTGCCAGACTCTTTAAAGCTATATTTTGTCTGAATTGCCAGAGTATTCGGTCAGTGTGAATCAGCGGACAGGTTCGCGCTAAATTTCATGGTATACCTTCTTTTTATATTTATAGAAATTGTATACTTTATGTGTATTTAATTTCATATTTATGTCAAATTAATTTAGGTATTGTTGTCCAGTATACCAATGACAATGGCATCAGTTGGAATTTGTTGCGAGAACTAGATTTCCTTTCCTATTTGGATCCACAAATAATTTCCATAGAGTTACCTCGTGATGCTAAGACATCTTCAACTGCTTTTCGTTGGTGGCAACCCCAGCATGGTAAGTTTAATAAAAAGAACTTCCATAAGAAAAATTATAATGCAGCCAAATTACATTAGTTTATAAGACCACAGACAATAAACTATGCAAACAGCACTTGCTGTATGCGTATGATGCATACTTTAAGATAAAGCAGGGAATTTATTTGTTATTAAAGTTTTAGCATAGTTTGCAAAAATTAATATTTTACTTTTGATCTTACTATTAAAACAATGGCCCCAATTCAGTATCCAATTCATTATTCTCTTTGCACCTTTTTTAAGTCTATTTTATATGTGCTCTCCTGTTTTCTTTTTGCTTTTTGCTTTCCTCTTTGTGAGTGGAGTCTAGGAATTCCAGATGTTTTCCCCTGATTCATCAATTACAACTTTTCAAAAAGTCGAAAAATTTGTTGCAACTTCACTCCAGTCCAGCTTGGTGTATTTTTGAGTACATCAGTATTTTGACACAATTTTTGCTTCATAGTGACAAGTAAATTCCAATGACTCAGCTACTACTTAGTGCTTAAAGCAAAGTCAGTTTTAAATGCCTGCTTTCTTCCTGTGGGATGACAGCTATGTTTTCTTAGGGGTTTGTGGGTTCTCATTACTATCAGTTATTACTTTTTTGTATTTTTTTCTGTTAGTTTGGTCATTATAAATAAGAATAACATGAAACCTATGCGTGTGAAAACTGTAATAGAATAAATATTTGTTTACATACTATAGTATACATTTTTTGCTTTAATAACATCATGCAAAAAATGAAGTATTTCTCCCAGAAAATGATTGCAATTACACATGCTTTGTTATACACATGTTTATTTCCTTTGTGTGTATTGGAACAACACAAAAAAAAAACGCTATGACACTTAAAACAAATTTGCATAATAATTTGGAACATGGTGTATACAGGCCCACTCACGGATTACAATATTTTAGACACCTATGATGATAATTAGTGGACACACCTTGATTTAACATGTCCCTTTTGTCACATTATTTTCAGAGGTACCATCATTTCTATCCAGGCCTATTTCATGAGTTTTTTATTTATTTTTTTTAATTTTGTGGAAGCATGGTTGAAAAGCAATGTCTGACTTTCATTTATTAATTTTCATAGAGTTTTGATTTATTATTACTTTTGTCAAATTCAAATGATTTCTGTGACCATTGTGGGTTTTTCTGTCATTAAACGAGGGGTACCAACAATTTTGACCATGTGTGTAAATAACTGCAATCAGTCGCTTCCTATAAACATGAACAAGCTTCTTACACCTCTCAACTGGAATTTTGAACCCCTTTTATTTTGCAAACTGATCCAGGTCTCTCATATTTGAAGGGTGCCTTCTCCCAAAAGCAATTTTATGATCTCTCCACAGGTGTTCAATGGGATTTAGATCCAGATTCATTGCTGGCCACTTCAGAACTCTCCAGCGCTTTGTTTTCATCCATTTCTGGATGCTTTTTGAATTGTATTTGGGATTATTGTCCTGCTGGAAGACACCATGACCTATGACGCAAACCCAGCTTTTTGACACTGGATACTACATTGCGACTCAAAATCCTTTTGTAATCTTCAGATTTCATGATGCCGTGCACACAGTCACATAGGCAGCAAAACAACCCCAAAACATCTTTGAACCGCCACCATATTTAACTGTAGGTACTGTGTTCTTTTCTTTATAGGCCTCAGTACATTTTCGGTAAATAGTAGAATGATGTGCTTTACCAAAAAGCTCTATCTGTCCACAAGATATTTTCCCAGAAGGATTTTGCTTACTCATATACATTTTCGAAAAATTCAGTTGAGCTTTTATCTGTCTCTGTTTCATCAGTGAGGTCCTCCTGGGTCTCGTGCCATAGCATTTCATTTCATTGAAATCTCGACGGATAGTTCGCGCTGACACTGATGCACCCTTAGCATGCAGAACAGCTTGAATTTCTTTGGAACTTCATGGGGGCTGCTTATCCACCATCCGGGCTATCCTGCGTTGCAACCTTTCATCAATTTTTCCCTGCCCTCCACGTCAGGAGAGATTAGCTACAGTGCCATGTGTTGTAAACTTCTTGATTATGTTGCGCACTGTGGTCAAAGGAACAAAAAGATCTCTGGAGATGGACTTGTAGCCTTGAGATTGGTGATATTGTTCATCAATTTTGGTTCTCAGGTACTCAGACAGTTTTTTTTCTCCTCTTTCTCTTCCCAATTCTTAGTGTGGCACTCACAGATACACAATGCAAACACTGAGTCAACTTCTCCCCTTTTTATCTGGTTTCAGGTGTGATTTTTATATTGCCCACACCTGTTACTTGTCACGAGTGAGTTGGAATGAGTGTCACATGCTTGAAGCAAAGTTGTTTGCCCAAACTTTTAGAAAGGTACCAACAATTTTGTCCAGACCATTTTGGGGGTTTTGTATAAAATTATGGCCAATTTGGCTTTTTTCTCTGTTTTTTTATGTTGTTCCAATACACTCAAACGAAATGTAACAAAACGTGTAATTGCAATAATTTTCTTGGAGAAATACTTAATTCTCTGTAACAATTGCAAGGGTGCCAACACTTTCAGTCATGACTGTACAATGTAAAATTGTTATTATCATACAACAGAATAATCATTAATATAGATCCTATTACAGTCAAACAGGCAGGTATCTTTTGCAGCCAGTCACTGTCCAGTGGTCACATAGTAGACTGTCAGATTAGCTGGGCAGCTATAGAGAATTATCAGAGGACTGGTGAATGAGTATGTTATTTGTTATTTGCTGGGCTGTTTGTGTTCACTTTAACCAGCATAGTGGAGAATCCCTTTATTTATTTTTTCATATAGACATAAAATGCTGTGTTGTAAAATGTTATCTATAAGATCTCTATGGCTGCAGTTGCAGGGCTGGTAAATGTTTACTGATGTTTGCTAACACAAATGGAATGTATACATAGATCTACATAAAGATTTCATACAATAAGTGGCCAGTATATGTTTGTAAATTGTGTGCTTAAGAAGCTTTGAGCTCCAAAAATCAGTTCTCATGAACACTACATTTATTAGCACTTTGGAGTTGTGCATGTGCTGTATGAAGTCATGTTTATATGAGATACTTAAACCTCTTTAACTAATAAATATCCAGGAAAAACTAAGGCTTCAGTCACAGCATTAATTATCTTTATATCCTTACGTCTGAAAATGAGATATTCTAGAGTAATGAAAATGTTAATGACCACTTTTACTTTATTTACCTTTTTATACCATACAAGCATGTTGCTGATACATTTGTCTACAGATATTATAGTTGCTGTAGTATACAGTAATCTAATTTTTTCTAATATTCAATGATTACTGACATTTTACTATATTTCTTGGTTTTGAACAATTTGTCCTTTCCAGGGACACAGTCAGGTCAGTGGGCACTAGATGATGTCCTCATTGGAATGAATGACAGCTCTCGGGCAGGATTTCAAGATAGATTTGATGGTTCTGTTAACCTCCAAGCAAACTGGTACAGAATCCAAGGAGGCCAAGTAGACATTGACTGTCTCTCTATGGATACTGCCCTTGTGTTTACAGAGAATATAGGTATGTATTAAATTTAGCATAATTTTATATATTTCTGCCTTATAATATTTTCATGACATACAGTACTTACATGCAATCCACACTAGAATGTTCTGCATACAGAGACAATAATGGAGACTTAGGGAGTAATATGACCTACCTTAAACATTTACATATGTACACTGGAGGCTCCGAGCCCTTGTAAAGATCCTGCCCAGAATTCTGGATAAGATAGGGCAGGCCACAGCCTCCTCTTCATCTCATGTACCGGAAGATAGCTCTAATAAGTCCACTCCACTGCAAGTTCCACCAGACTCAGTGATAGCAACATCAGCTCTGCTGAAAAGCATGCAGGAAACTTTTAAATCAGACCTAACATCTGATCTAGAGACTTTCACCACACAATTGCAGGACATAGCACAACAGACATCTGATTTGGCAAAAAAGGAGGACCAGACAAAACTTAAGCAACAATCTAAGCATCTTGATTACCTATAACTTAAATATGAGGATATTGAAAACAGGTCTCGTAGAGGCAACATATGCATAAAAGAATGTTCACAGCTCTCCTTCCTCAGGTAGACACCCTCACAACTGTGTATAACGAGAATCCATAGTGCAATAGGATGACCACACTCAGATGACAATGTGAGAGATGTGGCCTTGAAACCGTACTATGAGGGTTTGAAAGATCTGATCTTATTGACAGAATGAAAAAGCCCCACATTACCAGACCTACTAGGCACAGTCCATTTCTATTCTGACATCTCTCCCAACACTTTATTCAGATGGTGATCTCTGTGGCTCATCACAGAATCCGTTTTACCCTGTCCTTTCTTCATAACAACAATACCTCCACTATGAGGTTTCTGAAAGAAAGAAAAACAGTGTTGAAGAGAGCAAAAATACCTCCAGCAGAAAACCAACCGTTACCCCTCATACCTCGCGCTTGGTGACAGAATGGAGACAAGCAAGTAGAGGGAGAATACACCCATCAAAGTTTCTTGAACAACTCGGGTTTAGGAAGGAATTCAAATTGTCTCTGGCAAGTAACTACTTCAAGGTTTTCCAAAACAAGACTGAATTATCTCCTGTTTAATTGAGACACTTAAAGAAGTTGTTCACTACTTGGTCAACTCCTTGTTATACCCCACACTTGGCCCCGATAAAATAAAAAAACTTATACTCACCTCTCATGCCGGCGCTGTTCCCACAGTGTTGGCACTCGCTCTCCCCGGGGTCTCATGCAGTTGTTAGGACACTTGACCCCGGTACCCAATCTGTGCTGGCGTTACTGTCTCCACCATCTCTCAAATTGAAAATAAAGAGGAAGTCAGAGACAAGTTGTATCCCAGACTTCCTCTTCATGTTCAATTTGTCCGAAGGCGGGGACAGTGATGCCAGCACTGATTGGGTGCCAGGGTCACGTGCAATAACAATTGCACAAAGTTCCGTGAGTACATACTAAGAAACAATGAATTGTTAAGATGTATTTAATGACTATCAGAAGTACACTATCTAGCACCATATGAAGTAGTAAAACCACTATTATCAGTACAATAAGAACGTAGTTCATTCTGTATTTCCTTGTTAAATGCATTTATTGCAATATACAATTAGCAGTAGTTAGACAGTTAAACTTACAAAAGGCGCTTTATTTTAAACCTCCCCACTTGGTTAAGCAGGTATACTTACATAGCTGTTATGTCTCTGTCCAGGTTAACCACATGTTCTCCCCCTTTAATATGGGACTCCTTGTTGCAAACATTTAAAGGTTACATACCCATTTTCTTACCCCAATTTATTTCATATTATTATAAGTTTTTCTGTTTTTATCCCTTTATTGTTTAAGTCAGTTGTGTGTACCATCATATATTGAGCAATATTTAATCTATAAACCTGCTGTAATCAAAGTATCAGACAAGATAGCCCAAAATTAGAAATTATTTGTAGAAGAAAATATCATAAGCTTAAATACCTGGAAACATAATGTGTACGGTTTTATCTCATAATATAAGTGGGTTTAATTCATGCAAAAAAGCTTTAATAAATTACTCAAACATAACCCAAATATTTTATGCCTACAGGAAACGCATTTTTCAACCTCATCATGACCCTAGTATTTTAATTCTACATATTCTAGATTTTATATAGCCTCTAACAAAACACCAGAGGAGTAGCCATATTTCTTAAAAACACTTTCCCCTCTCAACCAGCTAATTCTTTCTCAAAACCAGAAGGTTGTTTTGTTATACTACAAGGCAGGGGCAAGATGTCTGTATAATCAATAGTTACTAGCCAGCTGCCTCTCAATTATCCACCTTAAGGCTATGTGCACACGTTGCACAAATGCTCCGTAATTTTGCAGAGCATTTGCGCAACTACCTGCCGCTGGTAAAACGCATACGTAATTAGTATGCGTTTTCCCGCAAAACAAGCATTTTGCAAGCGTTTTTAGCTTGCAGAATGCTAGTGTTTTCCAAGGGATCTGTAGCATCGCTTGGAAAACTGATTGACAGGTTGGTCACACTTGTCAAGCATAGTGCTGACAAGTGTGACCAACTGTTTAATAATGAGTAATGTAAAAAAAAATAAAAAATATTGATATTCTCACCTTCCCGGCGGCCCCCGGTCCTCAGCGACGCTGCCGGCAAGTTCCGTTCCCAGGGATGCATTGTGAGAATGACCTTTGCGACGTCGCGGTCACTCGACCGTGATGTCACAAAGGTCATTGTCGCAATGCATCCCTGGGAACGGAAGATGCTGGCATCATGGCTGAGAGACGGGAAGGTGAGAATATCAATATTTTTTATTTTAATTTTATTTTTGACAGGAATATGGTACTCAGGGCCTGGAGGAGAGTCTCCTCTCCTCCAGACCCTGGGTACCAAAGCGCACATGAAACGCTCACTTCATGCATGGTGGGCATAGCCACAGGCATGAAGTGAGCGTTTCAATGCACTCCTATGGCGGTGTAATTGCTGCGATTACGCAAAAAGAATGGACATGCTGCTTATTTTTACGCGAAAAAAATACGCAGCATGTGCACAGCAATGCGTAAACCCATAGGATTGCATGGGATGCGTTTTGTAACCGTTTTTTAAAAACGCGGCAAAAACACTACGTGTGCACATATCCTTAGGACTGTACTAACTAAAATAGCAAATTAATCCTTTCAACATCTAATCTAGTGTGGTGACTTCAATTTGACTATGAATCCCACTGTTGATAGGTCAGCACTGAGGAGGACAGACTTACAATAACTAGGCCCCTTCACAAGTCCCTTTTTCATGCTCGAGTGCACAATTGTATTGTGGTGCGCACATGTCAGGTTTTTCACACAGACCGTGCGTCCGTGTGAAAAAAAACGCAGACATGTCCATTTTTTCATCAGCAGCATGGGCCACAAAATGTCCCGCACACATGCAGACTGATGACACATGGATAATAGCTGTGTGTCATCAGCGTGACATGTACCAGCACCTGGGAAAAAGCGGTACAGTTTTCGCTGTTGCCAAACACAGGGTGCTGAAGACAGCTCTGA
The DNA here is from genome assembly GCA_009801035.1 of Oophaga pumilio. Lineage (NCBI taxonomy): Eukaryota > Metazoa > Chordata > Amphibia > Anura > Dendrobatidae > Oophaga > Oophaga pumilio. The sequence continues at coordinate 16,384 of VIAB01006264.1, forward strand.
TCATTGCTGCCTGGTCTCTCTGAGCACAGAGCGACCAGGCGACAATGATGGGAGTTGTATTCAGCACCCGCTGTGTACATCATGTGAAAAATTAAGAATTAAATAAAAAATTGGCATGGGCTCCTGTGTAATTTTGATAACCAGAAGAGGAAAAGCCCACGGCTGGGGGCTGATGTTACTAATTTGGGAAAGGGGACAATATCCCAAAAGGTTCACAGGCTATTAATAACAGCTCACAGCTGTTTGCTGTCATGCTGGGTGACTTATAAGTAAGTGCACAACAAAGGGGAAAGGGAGGGGGGAGTCCAAGCACTAGGGATGTGGGGAGTGGAGACCCCTAGGCAGATCTAAAATCACCCTACCCTGACTTCCCTAACCATCCCTGTATAGGTTCTGCATCTATCACCGAGCATTAATTTAGCCCTGCCTGACCCTATTGGCTCTGGTTAAGGACGGTATAGGGTTAGCACTAGTCAGTCCCCACTACAACTAAAGACAAAGAGGGTAGACAAACAAGGGGACTCTAAGGCCTCATACTCACTGGCTGGAAAAAAATCGGTCTGTTT